>JABUQX010081294.1:0-25000 GCA_015478945.1 Trachelipus rathkii | reverse complement strand
TTTCTAGAAGTTAAATAAACATACGAACGTGAGTCGGCGTGATAATGACCTGAGCATATAACACGTAAAGACGCACATACTGCAGCTATGAGTCACGCAAGCGCGGTGCAAGAAGATGAATAGCGTCTCACCACGATATCTCTATATCTCACGAAGATACGTTGCGTGAAGAACGAGAAAGCATATCGCAACATCACTCACCTCACTCTCTCTTTCAGTGAACAAGTCACCGCCACTAGTCGCCGAGTGAGTTTCTAATCTTTATACGATGCGAGTAAGTATAGATAGTAAGATTGAGCAGACAACATAACCGTGAAGAATATAAAGAGATCTGGTTGTTAGATGAGTCGAAGAGGATCGCTATAAGAGCGTAGGGCCAGACGTTTATTTCAGCAATTCTCATACTTCGTGATAAAAGTCTTCACAGGTAAATTTAATAAATATAACAGTACAGACATTAGATAATTGTCCAAACTTGGAACTCGCAAGAATGTTTTCAATACATTTTGCTAACAGGTTTTATTTTAGGACCACGGTAAGACTAGATGCTGATCTATTCAGATATTTGGGCAATAATATATTTCCCCTGTCAATCTTTAAATACCTGATAATTGTATGGTTTAGGCCAGTCATCTGGCATTTTGTTAGATAATATAGTTCCTGTAAGCCCAATTAATATTTCTTTAATGAAATTGTAAACAGTTTAAGCCCAAAAATGGTATCAAAAAATAATTTGAAGTTTTGGTAATAGTAGCGTAGAGGGGCTTCACCCCCGATTTTTATAAAATCAAGATATACTTTAAAAAAATAATAATGAATAAAAAAAAACCAAAGGTGGCAGGCTCTTTAGGAAAAAAATTTATAGCCTCAAAGTTATTAAAACTCCCATAGACTTTTCATATTTGATCCATCCAGGTTAGGCCTCATTTCAGGCGCTTTAGTTCAGGTTCTGATGTTTTGTTAGGTATACTCAGAGAAAATCTATGTATACTTAACAAATCTTATAACCTGAACTAGGATGGCCCCAAAACGAGCATGAGGCCCATTTTTAACTTTGAAAGGCTGTAACTTTTTTTCCTAAAGACTAAAATTATTATTTTTTTTATGCTTTATTATTATATTTTTAGAGTGTCTTGTGATATTTCAAAAGATTTTTTTTTATGTAAGAAAATCTTATGGAAGTTTTAACAACTTTGAGAGGCTGTAATTTTTTTTCCGAAAGAGACCGCCACATTTTTTTTTTTTATTTATTATTATTCTTTTTTAGAGTTTATCCTGTGATTTTTATCAATCTGGGGTGAAGCCCCTCTGCGCTATTACCAAAGTTTTTTTTATTGTTTTATATTGTTGATAGTTTAAAGAAAAGAAATGGTAATAGTAGCGCAGAGGGGCTTCACCCCGATTTTTATAAAAAAATCACAGGATATACTCTAAAAAAATAATAATGAATTAAAAAAAAACAAATGTGAGTCTCTTTAGGAAAAAAAGTTACAGCCTCAAATTTGTTAAAACTCCCATAGACTTTTTCATTTTTGGGTAATAGTAGAGTAGAGGGCCCGATTTTCATGAAAATCATAGGATATATATACACTCTTAAAAAATAATAATAAAAAATAGTGAACATGAAAATCATCGCTCTTTAGGAAAAAAAGTTAAAGCCTCTTGGTTATTAAAACTCCCATAGACTTCGGACCTTACGTATTTCGCGACTACTTTTCACTTTTTTCTATGAATTAAGTATATTCAGACAAGTTTTTTTAATTAGAACTAAATGTAAAAATTGAAGCTTTAAAAATGTTAGCTATAACTTGTTCTTTCTATATAGTATATATATATATATACAAATATGTATATCATAAAGTCATATTTTTAATACATATATATTATAGATATATTATATATTATATATATATATATATAATATATTAATAAATTGAAATTTTATATATATGGTTGCGGCGGGGTGACGTGGATAGGGTTGTGAAAAAAAACGTTTTTTTTTTTTTTTTTTAAATTTAAAAATTTTTTTTTTTTTAAATTACCTCTTTTTATGTACATTATTAACAAGTTTTTGAAATTATATAATAATTTACCCCAACCCCTTCTAGGCTAAATATTGACTATTAATCCAGATTTTATATATACTATATATATATACTTATTTATTATATATATATATATTATATATATATATTATATATAATATATATATAATATATATATATATATATATACACCATCCACCGGGGCAATTTCAGAAAAAATCATTCATTTTTTTTTTTTTTAAGTAAATGTAACTTAAAAACTATAACACTTACAGAAATTATTTCTAGATATGATAATAAAATATGGGCATTTGGCAATCATTTAATGTAAAGAAATTAAAAAAATAAAAACTTTTTAAAAAAATTCCCCCCAAAAATAGGTTTCAAAATTTTTTTTGGGGCAATTTCAGAAAACCTAAAAAAAAATATATAAATTTTACCCATTTTTGGTTGACACTAGCTGAAATGAGCTTCCCTAACGTGTTAGTAGTAAGAATGATAAATTAGCTGCATTGCCAGATTTAGTTGATTTTTTTGTTAAATCTGGCAACCTTATCAACTTGTTAGCTACTTTTGTTTTTGTTGCATGTTTATATGGGTTTCCGATGCCTCCGAGTCGATTCCCGTGGTTACTGAGTCGATTGGGCACCCCAGTCAAGAGTGCATGGCAGAGAAGACGAAGGAAGATGGAATTGAATGGAATTCTGAAATTGCCCCGGGTTCATAAAGGTTAAATAACTTTTTAATTAAATGTGCTATCAATATGTATTTTATATGTATACATAGTTAAAACCTGTACTTTCAAACTAAGTGGAACAAATTTTAATGTTTTATTTTTTCATACACAGACCTTATAAATCGAAATTAAAAAGTTTTAATATTTTTTTTTTTTTTGAAGAAAAATCAAAAAATCTAGGTTATTTATATATTTGTTTTAAATTTTTTTTTTTTGCAGTTCACTGCACCTGCTAGTCTGCTACAACTTTTATTACATTTTTTTTTGTAAAACAATAAAATCTAAAAATTCTGAAAATTGCCCTGGTTGGGCACGGTATATATATATATATATATATAATATATATATATTATATATATATATTAATATATACTATATTATATATTATGTAATAATACTATTATATACTATTATATTATAGCGTCAATGCAGGGTGCATTTGGGCCGCTTTAAGAGGGGATTTCGGTTTCCACTCTAAATAAAAATAAAAAAATAATGAAATAATAATAAAAAAAAATTTTGTTTTCGATCTTTCATTTAATGAGCCACGCGGTAGTACAAATTTTATTTAAATCATCTTTAATTCTAGAGAGTTTTTATATTTTTAAAAAAAATTATAATAAATTAGGGTACAAAAATGCCCTTCAATTAGTAATTTCACTTTGAAATGTGGTTTTAACTTTGATTATTAAAATAAAAAATTGTGGAATGATTTTAATTATTTTTTCAGTGTATAAACTCGAGTATGTTAGCTGTTAGCTTTAAACTGGCAAATTAAATTTTTGTTTCAAACAGTATATAGTGGTCAAATCACGGCCTAACTTGGTCCGATTCACACCGCCGTAAAAATTGATGGAAGGAGGGAAATCAGACCACCAGTGTTTTTCGTATTTTATGTATTATTATTGACATTTTTATTATGTATAATTAATTTAAATATAATAAATAGGTTACTTATATTAAGTAAAATTAAAATAAAAAATGAAATTTATATATAATATATATATATATATATAGTATTATATATATATATATATATATATATATATATATATATATATATATATATATATATTATCAAAAATTATATTTTTGCATAATTTTCGATAGAAGAGGCTCTTGACGCCACCAGACTATTTTAGTTTTTTACACTAAAGTACTATAATATTTAAAATAGATAACTATATTTACCTTTAATAATTGTTCTTCCGGTTGACGAATTTCGAAGTTCTTAAAGTTATAAGAGTACACGATTGGAAGGCCTTCCTAAATACTCTTTTGGATAACAATTACTTAAATTATCATTAATTAATACAGTTATTATGACAAGATGATTTATTATTACGGATAGGAATTTCCAAAGGTTTTTGAAAGGGTTTCCTCTCATTTTAAAGGTCTCGTTAATCCTTACTTTAATTAACTTAAACTTTATACAAGTTAACTTTAACCGTCTTCAAGAAGCTGTGATTCGGAGTGGCATAACTGTTTTTAAAAACTGCCGTGAATCAATTTAATCTAATATTTAATAAAAAGCTAGTGATGCACCGATACCATGTATCGTGGTTTATCGGGTTGGTATCGCCCGTCGATTTTTGAGTATCGGTTCCTGGAATTTTGGGAGTAGTAGTATCGGGTTTCGGTAAAATGTATATCGATAACCTATACCGATACCACGCATTTGGTCTTTTAAAGATTTCGATTATATATTATTATATATAATATATATATATATACTATATATATATATTATTTTTATATATTATATATAATATATATATTATATTATTATAGAGGTCCAATCGTGGATGACGCGTTCGAGCATAGCGATCGGTATGTCGCGAATAACGCGAGCAATGTTGGCTTCTAAAGCGTCGATGGAGGCTGGCTTACCACTGAAGTTACTTCACGTAACTCCAAAGAAAATAATCCAATGGTTGTGATATCGCACGATCTAGGAGGCCAATTCCCAGGTCCAAAAAGTGAAATCAATTGCTCAACCAAAATGATTTCTCAATAGGTCCACTGTTTCTCGCGCTGTACGGCAAGTAGCGCCGTCTTGTTGAAACCAAAGCTCACCGAGGCAACGGGCTTCAGCAAGATCGGCGCTACTTGCCGATATAGCGCGAGGAACAATGGAACTATTGAGAAATCATTTTGATGAGCAATTGATTTCACGTTTCGGACCTGTGAATTGTCCTCCTAGATCGTGCGATATCACATCATTGGATAATTTTCTTTGGGGTTACGTGAAGTCACTGGTCTTCAGGGATAAGCAAGCCTCCATCGACGCTTTAGAGGCCACATTGCTCACGTTATTCGCGACATTACACCGTCGCTATGCCGAAGCGTCGTCCACGATTTGGACCTTAAGGATGGACCATTTAAACCGTAGTCGCGGCAAACATTTAAATGAGATAATCTTAAAATAGTAAATGCCTTAATTGTTCTTTCTGTCTCATAATAAACTTCTTCACCATAAGCTCATTGCTAGTTGCGTTTATTAAATCGGAAAAATCAAACCTCCCAAATGAATTCACCACTATATATATAATATATATATATAATATAATATTTATATATATATAATATATATAATATATATTATAATATATATATATTAGTATATATATATAATATAATTTCGATTTTTAGCAAACAATCTATTTGATATAATGTATTACCAGAGGCCGGACGGACGCCAACTCAATGTACCACAACCAAACCTCTTTACCAACCCTCCGCCCTTAATTGAAGAGATTTACAATGGATTATATACTTTTTTCACTAGTACTGAAATTAAAATATAGGAAGGTTGTGCTTGAGAAACATCAATTTTCTTTGCCCTTTCGCTGAGAGTGTTCTCTTTCATCATTATATTAGGCCGGGCATGTAAATACTTTTCTCACTTGGAACACTAGTGGGACAAGCCAAGTATTTCCTTGCAAGTTTACTCAAGCGTGGATAAACATTTTGCTAACTTTTCCACCAACTGATAGGATCATCATTGTTGAATCTAATCGTTTTTCTTGGTGATAGTTTTTAATCATTTGCACTACATATTTTGGTAATGAGTATGTTACATCATCACTACTGGACTGTAGAAATTCTTCAGTGAATCTGTTATTGATTGTAGAGGTGTTGTTCTTTAGATTTCGTTTTTTTTTCGTTTTTTATTTTTGAGGTGGGCGAATTCATAGACTTTTTAGATTGAAGTTTTCAAAACTGCCAATATAAGTGACGATTTAACTGTTCTAATATTGTTTCAAAAAAACTTGCCTTTATAATGGAGATATAGGTAAGTTGCAATAGTATGAAGGTCATTAATTCCACAGAACCAAAGCGTTTTTCTAGCTCTAGTCTTATTACACTTTCATTCTTTTAAACCGTTATCATTTTCATTTGAAGATGATTCAAAATTTGCTTCCTTAGTGTGTATTACATCGGAGACAGAAGCTGTAGAGGCACTGTTTTTTTTTTTTTTTTTTTTTTTTGGTAAATTTTTTCGAAATGGTTTAAATGTTATGCCAGTGTGGATATTATGTCAATTCTCCACATTAGGTGGAAAAATGTTCACTTTGGAAGTACAAACTGGTGTACAAAAGTAAGAGGTTCTTTTGAGCAATACCATTCTTTCCATCATATGAAGTGTACTACTTCCAGCGAGTTGAACGTCTTTTTGATAACAGTTGACTCACATTAATTTTGAACTTCATTGCGTTGAGACATGAGTCATCATTACTCAGTTGAGTCGAGTCACATGTCTCTCATTTAAAGTTTGCGTCCAGATTCATCATAACTGCCCAAAATTCTTTATTAAATCTCGACAATAAATATCCGCGCAACATCCGCAGGGCAAAGCGCGGATGCGGATGCGACTTTAATGTGCGATGCGATGTTACCTGCATCACTTTATATATATATATATATATATATATATATATATATATATATATATATATATATATATATATATATATATATATATATGTCCATATTTTTAGAGATAAAAGTATCGGTATCGGTATCTGGTATCGGCAAAAATTTTGGTATCGGTATCGGCATTGAAAAAATTGTTAGTAGTTGTATCGGTACGACTAAAATGTTTTAAAATAAGTTAAATTAAACACCAAATTCAACTTTGAACTTTTGTTTATCTTTCACTTTACGTTACTAACGGAGTGTATTTTAAATACATAATACACAATACTATTTCTATACTGACTAGTTACTAGCAGAATACTGACGGAGTACACAATACACTATACGTGTTGACTAAGTACGTAAGAACGGCATACTGTTCAAATACTGGAAAAATTTTATACTGGAAATTCATATACTGACCGCGTTGGTGTCATGTGACCTGGCGGATGAATATTACTGCAATATTTAAGTCAAAATTTTACTGTGATTATTTATTTTTACTGTGGTTTAATATTTAATGACGAAAAATGTACAATTTCATGAATAATTTTTCACACACTCCGGGCAGAGGATTGCTTCAAAAAGAAGCAATACAATACCCTTTGTGTTTACTTAAGCTGTGTGCTTGCGTTTCCTTTAATATAATAATTTTTTTATTATTTATTTCATTAGTTAAAAAAATATACATTTTTTTTTTTTTTTTTCTTTTTACTTAAAACCTTAAATCTACCTTAAAATTACCCTAAACCAATCTTAATAATTTATTTATGCAATTTAATTTATAGATCAGCTAAATTGGATTGCATAAACTGCCTCTGTTTAAGAGCAGCTTTTCTCATAGGTCTTTTTGTATTGGCTTTATTATTATTATTTACTCCAGAAGGTCCAGGTCTGTTGCTGTTGTCATCCTGTACAGGTGTTGTAGGTACAGGTGTTACATTTGATAAACTACCACCTCCTGTATTTAATTCGAGGGGGTAAAGGTTGCTGATTGAATGCAATCCTACTTCACCAGAACCTGTTTTTAATTTGACTGATCTGATGTTATTATCGTGACCAATTATAACATCCAACACTCTACCTAATTTCCAAAATGGGCGTGGTTTATTGATGTCCTTTATTAGCACCACATCACCTATTTTTACTTTATCTTCCCAAATACCCTGAAACAAGTGTCTAGACCGTTCCCGGAGACTTAGGAGATATTCCTCATGCCACAAACACCTGAACTCTTCATAGAGTTCATTTTGTTTTATGAGGGTAGAATCTAGTACCTCCTTGTTGGGTGCACTGCCCATCTGATATTCTATATCAAAATTACTTTTAAATATTAAATTACTATTAAACATGACTTTCAAAAAACAATTGGGCGTTATTGCCTCCAACTCAGAGGTACCAGATCTATAGGTTAGGGGTCTGGAATTGATGGCATTTTCTATGTCAGACAGAGTGGTTAGAAGTTCAAAATAGGTCACTTTACTCTTTCCAACAGCTTTATACAGACACTGTTTCATTACTTTTATTAACCTTTCCCAATGGCTACCTTGCCATGGAGAAAAAAGGTTAATTTTTACATGTTTGATCTGATTTTTATCAAACTCCTCCTTGAAAGCATTGGTATTAAAGGACTCTTCTATTATATTGCACCCTTTATTAAAATATAAAGCATTGTCACTATAGATGTACGATGGTATACTAAATTTGTTACAAAACCTTTTGAAGGCTAACAGAAAGTCAGAGGTGTTCATAGAGGGTACTAGTTCTAAGTGTACAGCTCTGATGTTTAAGCAAGTGAAAATTAAGATATACATTTTCTCTAACTTTGAGGTGTTGTTTTTGACATATACATGAGAGGTGAAATCAACACCTGTGTGTTGGTAAGGAGGTGTTGTTTTTGACATAAACATGAGAGGTGAAATCAATACCTGTGTGTTGGTAAGGTTTTATGAGATTCATGTGTGTTCTAGGTATGTCAGTGAAACGTGGGTACCTGTAAGAAAGAGCATTGTACTTCTTGCATGTAATGCACTCTAATAAAACAGATCTTACTGCAGCTCTACCCTTAGGTATCCACACACCTTGATTTCTGATGTAATTAAGAGTAGTACCAATGCCAAGGTGCTTTACTTGCTCATGGGCATATTTAATAAATAGCAATGTAAAGCCATGATTTCTTCCCATTAATATGGGATTAGCTTGTTCATAGCTAATAAGAAGAGCCTTATTAATCCTGCCCTTACTTCTTAAATAGCCTTTTTCATCAAGGAAAAGATTTAAGTTCAAAACTAAGGGAGGAATTTCTGAGTCTTTCAAGGAAGTTACTTTTACTTTCTGTTTATATTCATTCAAAAAATTAATTTCATTAGCAAAGGATTGAATTTGATTTATTTTAAGCCAATACCTTACTGATTTTTGCTGGTAATCTATATTTACTTTAATTTTACTAAGCCATTTAAAAATCCAGGCAGTGATTCTTAAGACTTTTCTATAGCATGAATATTTACTTACATCTAAAATACTAATACATGAATTATTAACAATATTTATATTTACCATTAATAGAGGTAAGGATTCTTGTGGTACACTCAACAATGGATACTGGGGCCAATTGTCTAAATCATTGGTTAACCAAACAGGGCCATGATACCACAGAGCAAATATTTCTTTGTATTTTTTAAAAGTTAAACCCCTAGTTAAAAAATCACCAGGATTTTCTGCTGTATTTACATATTTATAGTACACATTTACCTTGTACTTCTTACTGATGGAAGTAATTAAGCCATCCATTTCATTTATTCTATTTTTTAAAAACTTAGATTTTACTTTGGTTTGTCTGGTTAATAACCAGCTCAAAACTACTTGTGAATCCACAGCAATATTAATGAATTCAAAATATATATTACTGTATGCTTCCAAAATATTGGGTAAGCATTTCAAGGCCAAAATAACCCCCATCAGCTCCAGGGAAGGGATACTTAACTCCCTAGGCCTATTGGCAGGAGCTACCTTGGCTTTAGCAAATATAAAGGAGCTTTTATTATCATTATCCACTCCATAACATACAAATCCATAAACACTTTCAGAACTGTCACAAAAAAGATGTAAGCCATACTTATTCCCTTCAGAAAGAGCCCTCCTAGGTATTTCAATCGTATCCAGATGTTCGCAGTTATTGCGCAGTTTATACCACTCTTTCAGTATCTCTTCAGGCATCTCTTTCATCCCAGCCAAGATTATGCTGCCCACACTTGTCTCATCAACCAATTTACCCCTAACCAAATAGGAAGAGCAAAGTTAAGAGGATCGAAAAGCTTGGAAACTCAGACAACAATACGCTTTAGTTGAAATACTCTCCAGATATTCTACTTTATTTATATGTCATACAGTCAGTCACCACATGGAAACGTATATCCCAAGATCTTTTCAAAACAACAAGAATGCTCAAAAAAGGAGTTTTTTTTCCTTGAACTTAACACGCAAAGCATCGAGTTGCTATTCCAAGATCTCAAGATAAAACCCCCTCTTACCATTCGTTTCTTACATTGGATGATATATTACCTACCTATCTCACTTTCTTCTTGCATGCTTGTAAATATAAGATTATCCACATAAAAACCTGAGGAATAATATTTCAGTACATCTATCATGTGGATACTTAGAAGCATGATATTTCATTATATAATGCAAGATAAATGGGGAAGATGTAAACCCAAATATTAATGTGAGGTACCTATAAGCTTCTAGTTGCCCGTTATTAAACCACAAGAAAGTGAACCTATTCATGTCCACTTCATCTTTTAACCTAATCATCAAAAACGCCTGTTTTACATCGCTCATCACAACAGTACGATTCGTTCTGAACACAAGTAGTAGCTTTAAAAGTGAATTCATGAGGTCATAACCACTGTAAGCTGCTTCATTCAAAGATGGAAGAGTTTTATTACTTTTAAGTGAACAATTAAAAACTGGTCTTATTTTAGTGGTTACTTGTTCCGTTTGCCTTATTATAGGTCGATGAGGAATGAATTTATATTTACTAATATCTGAAGCATCATTAAAATTTATATTTACTTTTTCAATTATTTTATCATTCAGTTGACTTTCAAAAACTTTATTGTATTCATTTATTAAATTATTTTGAGTTAATTTATTAAACACTCTATTAGCTATATTTAAAGATATTTTAAAATTATTAGGAACTAATTCTATTTTGTCTTCATACCAAGGAAGACTTACATGATAATGGTTGTCTCTGAAAATCATATTCTGATTAAATAATTGAACCTGACATTTATCTACAGTGTTCAGAATTTCTTCGTCTTGCTTGATACCTAAAGATTCCAGGCTAAACAGATTTTCCAAACCATTGTCAATATCTGAATCAATAAATTGCTCAATGGGGTTAAAATAACTTTTGGATGGTTCTAACACGAAATACACTTGTGTATTCAGCCTTCTGTTATTACATTCAGAATCAATTTTATGAATTACAGCATTATTTGTTTCAACTTTTGACTGAGTTATGAAGTTACTAACTTTTTTACTTTTTCTGGCTTCAACCAAACGTACAATTTGTTCTCTACTTAAAAAATTATAAATATTACCTATTGGAATTAATTTATTATTGCCAATATGTAAACAATGACCACTTGCAAAAGTTACAGTCTGAAAAGATGGAAACAAGTCTATTATTTCTATTCCAAGCAAAACATCTATTTTAATATGACTATTTACATGTGAATCATTAAAATTACTATCTGCAAAATTTAAACCATTAAGTTTCATATTTTTAATAACATCAGGAATGCCATCTACTTTATAATTTATATTTAATTCATCATCTATTAGAAAAGGAATGAAAACTATTCTTTTAAAAACTCTGACTCCAATCAATGTTTGATGAAACCTTTTAATTTTAGAACCAATGAAAGTTTGAACTTCATATTCTATTATAGGAAGACTATTTATATTAGATATTAGCTTTTCAGCAGCTTCTCTAGAGATATAAGATCTACTTGACGCTGTATCGATTAAACATCTGAAAGCCTTTTCTTTACCATTGAAAACCATATTTAAAGAAGTGGTAGGCGGAATATATTCATTCTCTAAACTTTGATGAAAAGTTATGCAATGATTGGTCGTTGTATTTACCACCTCACTATTATTAACATTACACAATGGTTGTATGTGTGATCTACTTCCACATTTACACGGAAACCTCATTTTATTATTATTACCAAAACATTGTGCTTGTGGATGATTGCCAGCACACTTTTCGCATAACCCCAACTCTTTTACTCTATTAATTCTGCCTTCAAAATTGCTATACACAGGACAAAGTCCTAAAGAATGAGGCCCAGAACATAATTTACACTTTTTTTCAACCTCTTTTACTTTACTCGAGGTTTGAAAATTTGCCAAAGAATGTTGTTTACTTGTAGCATTATTTTGAGATGTTTTTTCTTTTTGAGTAGTAACAAGTGTATTTTTGCTTTTGAGTTTGGCACTTACTGTTCTTTCTGAGGAAGAACTAGTACTAATTAAGGTTTTAACTATATCCTGATAATTGTCAAGAATTTCATTAATATCAGGATAATTGTGCCCTACTTTTCTTATCAGGTCCTTCAAAAATACTTTAGGTAGCTTTTTTACTACTATATGTGACAACAAACAACAGCCTGGACTCTTTGAGATTGTAAAATCCAAATTATGCACCTTTAGATCATAAATAATTGCCCTGATTTTATTTAATGCATTTTTTAAGGATAAAAAATCTTTATCATATTTGGATTCTATATTAATAGCTATCAAAGAGGCAAACAAGTCATTTGTTATAGTTGTTACATCCAAATATTCAGCTTTCAACAATTCTAATGCTACTTTATAATGTTCAGGTATGATTGATAAATGTGAGACAATACTTAAAGGATAATCCTTCAAAAAACTTAAAAGGTACATTAATTTAACAGAGTCATTAAGTTTAGGGTTATTTCCAACAATATTCATAAACTGATTTAAAAAAACTTGAAAACTAATTTTATTTAAATTTCCATCAAAAATAGAACAACTCATTGTGGGCAATTTTACATTAGTAGTGTGGTCAATGTTATTTAAGGCTTCCACAAAACTATCAGAAATATTAGGTTCTGTTTTAACAGTCTCTTTACTTAAAATAAATTCATTAAAAACACTTAATTTAATTTCTAATTCTAAATAATAATCACTTTGACTTTCTATTTCAGAGTCCATATTTAGGCCTTCAAGCTCAGATTCCATCAAAACATCAATCATGCTTTCATCAATTTCTTTGATTTTTAACATCAAATTATTTATTTCATTTATTTGAGATTTGCAAAAAATAATACCCAAACTGTCATTAGTTTTCAATTCATTCAATTTATTTACTATTTTAGTAATGCGAGTCTTTATATTAGACCTCAACTTTTTAAATTTGATAAATTTGTCCATTTTGTTCAAAAATGCTTAATTCTAAAATATTTGCTTATAAATATACCTGATATTGTGTCACCAATATGAATTAAAAATTATATAGGCCTACAACTACCCTAGGCTTTCAAAAAACTTTTGTCAAAAACTGAATTTCAGTCCTAGGGGTAGCCTATATTACAAACATAATTTTTATTTCATTAAAAATTACCAACATTTACAGGCACAACTACAAACATACTGCTTTGTTTATATTACAAAACATTAATCATTAGAAATAATTATATTATTATTACAAATAAGCTTCAATAATGCGGTCAAAATTAAATACATTATTAACAACACAATGACAACAATAAACTGAATATATCGATTATTTAAAGTATGATATTTTAATCGATATCACAAAAATATCGATTATTAAAACTATGATATTATAATCGATATCACAAAAATATCGATTATTTGGAAGAATGATATTATAATATTATAATATTATTGAAAATAATATAGCAATATTAAAATCGATTATCCTATTACTATAAAAAAAGACTATTTACAAAAACCTTTCAATAAATGGAATTCCCTACCATTTTGAACACGTGATTTAATTTATTGCGCCACATATAACGCATGCGCAGAACTTTAATTTAATAACTTTTAAGTTTCTACACAAGTTTAAATTTTTATTAACTTTTCACTTTTAATTAAAGCACTTGTTCAATTAATAAGGTAATTAACTTTTCAAATTATGCACTTGAAGAAATGTTAAAAAGTTAAGGGTTTTTTAATAACAAAATTTTCAATGTCTAAGGCTTTGAAGTAACCTTTTTAAATTAAGTAAAGCGATCGCATAGATCGCAAACCCTTTCAAATATATCAAAAATTATATTTTTGCATAATTTTCGATAGAAGAGGCTCTTGACGCCACCAGACTATTTTAGTTTTTTACACTAAAGTACTATAATATTTAAAAAATAGAGAACTATATTTACCTTTAATAATTGTTCTTCCGGTTGACGAATTCCGAAGTTCATTAAAGTTATTAGAGTACACGATTGGAAGGCCTTCCTAAATACTCTTTTGGAGAACAATTACTTAAATTATCATTAATTAAGACAGTTATTATGACAAGATGATGATTTATTATTACGGATAGGAATTTCCAAAGGTTTTTGAAAGGGTTTCCTCTCATTTTAAAGGACTCGTTAATCCTTACTTTTATTAACTTAAACTTTATACAAGTTAACTTTAACCGTCTTAAAGAAGCTGTGATCGTAGTGGCATAACTTATTGAAAACTGCCGTGATCAAATTAATTAATATTAATAAAGAACGTAAATACGTTTAGTTTTTTACACTAAAGTACTATAATATTTAAAATAGAGAACTATATTTACCTTTAATAATTGTTCTTCCGGTTGACGAATTCCGAAGTTCATTAAAGTTATTAGAGTACACGATTGGAAGGCCTTCCTAAATACTCTTTTGGAGAACAATTACTTAAATTATCATTAATTAAGACAGTTATTATGACAAGATGATGATTTATTATTACGGATAGGAATTTCCAAAGGTTTTTGAAAGGGTTTCCTCTCATTTTTAAAGGACTCGTTAATCCTTACTTTAATTAACTTAAACTTTATACAAGTTAACTTTAACCGTCTTAAAGAAGCTGTGATCGTAGTGGCATAACTGATATTGAAAGCCTTATCAACAAAAAGAAATTCATCAAAAAGAAAAAGGCACTTATTGTTTATCTTTCACTTTAAGTTACTAAACGGAGTGTATTTTAAATACATAATACACAATACTATTTCTATACTGACAAGTTACTAGCAGAATACTGACGGAGTACACAATACACAATACGTGTTGACTAAGTACGTAAGAACGGCATACTGTTCAAATACTGGAAAAATTTTATACTGGAAATTCATATACTGACCGCGTTGGTGTCATGTGACCTGGCGGATGAATATTACTGCAATATTTAAGTCGAAATTTTACTGTGATTTATTTTTACTGTGGTTTAATATTTAATTTTATATATATATATATATATATATATATATATATATATATATATATATAATATATATATATAATATATATATATATATATATATATATATATATATATATATATATATATTATTATATATATATATATATATATATATAATATATATTATATATATTATAATATATATATAATAATATATAATATATATTAATATATATATTATATATATATATTATATATATATATATATTAATATATAATATTATATATATATATATAAGCTGTAGACAGAGGGTCAGGGGGTTCAACCTCCCTAAATTATTTTAGCGATCATAATTTTTGATTCCTTAAGTCTCAATAATAATAATGAATAATAATAATAATAATAATAATATAATAATAATAATTAATAATAATAATATAATAATAATAACAAAATAATTAATAATAATAATAAATAAAATAATAATAATAATAATAATAATAATAATAATAATAATAATATTAATAATATTATAATATTAATAATAATAATAATAATAATAATTAATAAGAATAATTTAATAATAATTAATAAGAATAAAATAATAATATAGTTAATCAATGAAAATGAAATATTAATGTATTAATGGAAATGAGGAGACATGCTTGTGGTCCGTAACGATTTCTGAGGTCAAGTGGCCGTTCCTCATACATGTATAAAATATTTAGACCACGGACTTAAATGTTAAGCGTTTCCAAGGTTTGCAGATGATAGCAAATTGGCTACCTCAATAAGGATTAATGCATGGATGCTTAAAAGATTTAAAAAGATTAAGGGGTAGCTCTAATCGTTGAGGATGAGCAGGTTCATTCCTTCTTCAGATAAATTTTTCTGTCCTCATTCATTCCTTCTAAAATTAAATCTTTCTTTTCTCCTCATAATCCATGTTCGATCGTGCTTATTCTCTGCCCATTCAGGCTAGAGACATGCCTATCGACGTGTAGGAAAAATTCTCGTTTTCCTATCACTCTCGCTAATTTTCATTTCAGCTAGAAATCGTTGCAGCGGATACTCTTCAAAACGAGCAAAGCGTGGCTTTCATCAAAGAAAGTGCGCTAACCTCTTGGTTCTCTACTGACAAACCTTTCATCTCTAGCAACTTCTGTAAATGTGCCTTTCCTCCTCCTTATTCGATCTGTTCATTGTGTTGCTAATTCTCCAAACTGAAAAGCTAATCTCTTCGACCCCTCGCTCAACTATATTCGTTATGTCTCAATACTAGCACTTTTCCCTCCCTCAGTATTGGAAGCTCTCACATGTCCAACCTATTCTGAAAAAAAGGAAGCCGCTCTGATCCTATCTAAACTAGCGCCCTGTAGCATCTTACTTGCTATTCTATCTTAAGATCTTTTGGAAACCCTTCTCAACTCACTTCTTAGATCATCTGGAAACTTATTCCGATCGCAGTACGGCTCTCGTTGCACGAAGTCTACGGGCGATATACATTCCTATAAACCGATTTATTGGTTTTCGCTCAGAACTACGGGGAAACTTGGGTGGTGGCGCTTGACATATCCAAAGGATTTGACCGAGTAGGCATGCGTCACTTCTCTCTAAGCTCCCCTCCTTGGGTTTCTTCTTTCTCTTTGCTTACTTAATCTAGCTTTCTTTCAAATCGCGCAATATCGGGCTGTTGTTAATGGGGCGACTACTTCCTCTTTTCTGTCAATAGTGGTGTTCCTCAGGGTTCTGCTTATCTCCCACTTTTCATTAATGATCTTCTCACCTGTACCTCTAACTCTATCAACTCGTATTCCATGACTCGACCTTCATTCTTAACTCATATCAATTCTACTCCCACTTTTACGTCTGGAATTGCCTCTCGTCTTAATCTTTCCGATGTTATTCTCGCTGATGGATAGAAATAACTTTGTTGAAATTCAATTTCTTTAAAAAACCCAACTTTTACATCTCCTTCTCCAAAATACCTGCTAACTTTCCTATCTCTTTCGAGGGTTCTGTCGTCTCTCCTGTTGACAATATAAACATCCCTTGCCTTAACATGAACAAAAAATGTCTTGGAAACCTTCACATCACAACGGTTGCTTAGGCGGCTCAAAGAAACTGGAAGTTGTTTAGACTGTGAGACTTTCCTCCTTTCTCAGTTGCTCCGCTATACAAAGGTCTCATCCGCCCATGTATGGAGTACTGCCCCTCTTCATATCTAGCGGGGAGCTATGTTTCACCCGCTTTTTTTACAGGGCTTGCAGTTCAACGGCCAAAAAGCTTATAAAACTGTTTGTACTTTCCAGTTCACTTGACCCTCTATCTTTGCGGCGCGATGTTGGTGCTTTATCTCTATCCTATAGGTACTGCAGCGGCAAGTGCTCGAGGGAACTTATCACTCGCCTACCACCACCTTTACGACGCCCTTCGTAGCACAATAGGTCCTGTATCTGCGCACGAGTATTGTGTTGACATTGGTAAATCCAGGCTAGTTTTCTTGTGTGCTTCCTTCTTTCCACCACCTCTGTTTTGTGGTAATTCTCTTCCATCTTCTGTATTTCTACTGAATATAATCTCCTCCACTTTAAAGCCTGCTTCTGTGCTCATATGCGTAATTCGCGCTAGAGGGTGAAATATTAGTAATAACACCCCCTCCTTGAACAGGGCTTTGCCCGTGATGGTGGTGACATCTGTAAAAAAAAAATACTTGAATGGGCAGATATGTGGCAAATGAACTGAATCTCCTATTCCCCCCATCCAAAACATCATTCAGATTATTCCAGAAATTCACTCTCTTTTCAACATTACCCTCGGATGGATCATATGTCGCAAACCACACAAATTTTGACCTTTTCAAACTTAAATTAACCTTTAGGACTTCTAGTTCTCACACACACAAAATCTACCACAACTCACTCATCGAATTGCAAATCCTTCTATCCCCTCTCGTTCCTTTCCACAGCAACACAAAACACATTTCTCACCACACCACTCATTTTCACTTTTTTCCTTGCATCTTTGTTTCAGTCACAGCGAGCAAAGCAATTTGCCTTCTAAATACATCATTCCTCTGTCCTCATCTCCTCAGACATTTTATTTCCTCTTGACATTTATATAACAGATAGCGCATTCATAACATTTTCGCCGAAGGATAGAAGCGCGCTTACTGCCGATTACGACCTTTCTCCGAGGCATGCATTTGCATTTCCTAGCAAAAAAGATAAGTGGTAGTAGGCTGCCAACCTAACTACCACCGTCCCTTATCGCCCATCTTACGACACGCAGGACAATATGATGTGGGCAATTTTTTTCTCCCTACACGAATGGATATAAGGATAGGGATGTCTGTAAGATGTTGTCTAGAAGAGGGTGGCTTGGAAAGTATAAGTATGCTGCATATTGATATGTTTCTGGAGATGAGTGTGGATTGATCGCATACAGAAAAAGCGCGAAAACCATTAGCACGAATGTCATTACATACCATAAGCCAAAAATGGATATAGTAGATATATATATATATATATATAATAGATATATATTATATATATATATATATATATATATATAGAATTATATATATATAATAATATATATATAATAATATATAGATAATAATTATTATTATTTATTATTATATTATTAGTATTATTATTATTATTATTATATGAGTTTTAATATTATCAAAAAATTCTTAATATTTGTTCAATTAATCGGCAAATAATAATCGGCGAAATTTGCGCATGACGATGCGACTGTAAAAAATTATACGATTTTGCCGAGAGATGACGATTAATCGTCCCATCACTAATGTAAATAGATATTAACGAAATATTTTAACGAAATATTTTAACGAAATATTTTAACGAAATAGAAGAGGTAAATTTATGTATATATGATATTAATCTTGTGTATTTTTCTTCCAAATAATAGTTTGGGAAAAATATCAATGTTAAAAATGTACTCTGAAAAATATTCAGCAAAAATATGGCAACAAGGATATGACGTCATCAACTACAAATTCGATGTCTCGGGAGCAGAGCGATGAAGCTCACTTGTTATTTAGATCTGGTTGTGTTAACAACATTAGCTCCGCATTTGTAAAAGTTTGTTTTGAAAACTTGAAATGAGTTGCGTTTTTGATAACGCTTTGTTTAATGCGTAAATAACTCTACTTTTGGATCTCGTCCTGTTAACTTGTTTTATTTTTCGCTTACAAAAACAGTTGAAGTTTCGTTTTGTCGTGGAATATTTGTTTGTAAAATAATTAAACTTTGTTAAATAATTCTAAATTGTAAATATATATTAAGATAGACTTTGATATAAATAAATATTACGTACGCAGTTTGGTTGAAAATATTTGGATAAGTTATAATACTTCGCTTATCTTAAAGCAATTGGAGTCACAATTTTAATTGTTTGGTTATTACCTTAGTAGTATTCGAGACTTAGGATTTAGTTAACAATAGCAATAGCGTTTTGTTTACCAGGACTGTACATAGCAGCGATCGTGTTCGTTTACCAGGATTTAATATAACAGCAACGGCATTTTATTTCTGCAAAGATTTTTGAGTTATTATTTTTATGTGGAACCTTGATTGTATTTAGAAGGGTTTGAAGAATTAATGTTGGCTTACTAGATGAACACGTTTAGAGTTTAAATTCGTTTAATATATTGCAACGGAAGATTTCTTTGTATATATGAAAAATATTATTTAAATTCAGGATTGTAAATATATTACGTGGGTTTTTGTGGTGAATTTTTAATAAACTAATAATACAGAGTTTCTTTTATTTAGTAACATTTTAGTAAAGAATTTATAACAATTTTAATGAAAGTATAGGATGACTATGAGGTTTTCATACAGTTATCCTTATCTGCAATATTTTAATATAGCTACAGTAATTTGAGTAAGTTTTAGTAGTTATCGTAGCTACTAGAGTAGCAAATACAACGAGTACAGTTATTACAATTGATCATTTTCAGCTTAACGGAGTTAGAAATAATTTAGTGCACGGAGTTTCAGAAATAATTTAGCGCACAGAGTTTCAGAAATAGTTTGGTGCATTGAGTTTCAGAAATAGTTTCATGCACTGATTTTCAGAAATATTATTTTAGAAATAACTTGGTATTGGGAAATATTCGGTTCTGATTTTCAGAAAGTAATTTAACATATAGACTTTGAAAATACTTTAACATACAGACTTCGAAAATAACTTAGTATACTGACTTTGAACATAACCTAGTATACTGACTTTGAAAACAACTTAGTATATTGATGTTGAAAATAACTTAACATTCTGACTTCGAAGTCTATTTTTGCATACTGATTTGAATATAGCTTAGTATATTGACCTTTTAGGAATAGATTGGTTTATAGATTTTATTAATTTGGCTGTGTGACCTTTTAGAAACAAATTAATATCCTAATTGAGAATTATTTTTGCGCAGATTTTTTGGAAATAAATTATTATACTACATCTCAGAAATATCATTGTGCAGAATTTCAGAAACGAGGACTGGCTTACGACGCGGCGATGAAAAACGGGATAGTCAATGATCAAACTTTAACTAAACTTATAGGGTTGACTGTTGAGTCGGGACTTTGGCATAATTTACTGTAGTGACTTTTAGTTCGAATATCACGACTTTTCACTTGAACTTTGAAATAGTTCACAGTAGTAACTTTGGTTTAGATATCGCGACTTTCATTTGGACTTTGAATGATATTAGATTTTGGAATTGGAAAAGGAACAGGAACAGGATTAAAAGACCTGTATCTAAACTTTCTATATTGAATTATAACTGAATTGACTTTAAAAATAAATTACTATATGAGTTTTTGAACTTAGAATAAATTCGACTTTTAATATGAACTTGGAAACAGACTTTCATATTTGAAGTAAAGGTTTTGATCCGACTTTGAAATAGATATTTATAGTTTGTTTTTGTTTTGATCTGATTCTGAGTTAAAGTAACAGCATTGGTTCTGACTTTTAATAGTAATTAATGATCGTAGAAGTAGCTTTTTAGAGGGGTTTTACAAACTGCTACCACCACATTGAATGGTAACATAGTGCCACCTTAGTTATAAAAATGGTTAACCTTAATTATAGTTCACGAATGAACTCATTGACAATTAAGTTGAGGTTGCAGTAATACTTATATATGGTTGAAGATTTAAATATTTCATTTGAGGTTTTACGAATGTAATAAGAAGAACACCCACATCGATTTATAATTTTATTGGATGAACTTTCTAATAGAGTTCAATAATTCATTATTTAGCTCATAGAATTAATAGCTTTAGCATTTGAATTTAAATAACAATAGTATTTAATAGCTGGATTTATAAATTAAATAGTTTCGAATTTTTTTTGGTATTTTGTTTTGAACGAGCATTGAGAGTTAACATTTGGGTTTATACTTTTGATAGCGTTAGCATTTTTATTTTTGCGATTCTGGTACAGTTTTGAGCATCTAGGACAGCTTGAGTGATCACAAAAACTGATTTTTCCAATTGGGTAATTGAAGTAATATCTGAAATTATCTAGAATAGCTACAGGCCTACAACTACTGCAGAGAAGGTAATAAAATAGACAAATTAATTATTACATAAAAGGATAGCATTTATTGATGATTAAACACAACGCTTTTGATTGTCATTGATAAGTACTTGAATACACTATACAATAGTAGGATTTAGTTAGAATTTAAATTTCAACTGGAGTTATCTAAAATAGTTTGCAAATCTGTTGTAATCTAAATTTGAGGCCTTTGCCCTACCACACCGGTATCCGGCCGATATCATTGTTATCCGGCCGGATAATTACTTTAGAGTAGGTTCTTCTCGTTTAGGAAATATTCCAAATAATTTGAAAAATTATATATAATATATATATATATATATATATAATATATAAATATATATTATATATATATATATATATATAATACTATATTATATATATATATATTATAATAATATATAATATATATATATAGTATAATATATACTTGTTTAGAATTTCGATGTTGGGTACCGAATGTTAATATTATTTATATTTATCATTTATGTTGACTGTACAATACAATTTATCTGAAATTTGGGTAGTGACACTTTCATAAACATTATGGTAAAAATAGGTAATATTAAAAATATTATATATATTATAAACATATTAAAATATATGGTAAAAAATATGATATTTTTAATGGAATTAAGCTACTAAGACACATGTTAATGCAAATTTTTACCACCATAATTCTATCTCACGTTTAACGTATGTAATTACTAAATAGTAATTACCACTGCTTATTTTAACTAGTTTAAGCATTGTATTATTTACCAGTATATATACGCACATTCTCAGAAAAATTCTAATAAAAAAAAAAACACGAATTTATTCTCAATGTTACCCGCCTTCAGTGATAAAATATAAAAATCAGAGCAAATGGCAGGGCACAAAACTTGATAAAATGCAATGTTGGAAAATAAATATACGTCTGCTATTAAGAAAAAGTGGTGCTGCGAATAAATGGTCAATATCGAATAAACTTTATAGGACAATCGAGAACTAAATATTATCAATACTGAGAATCGGTCGTTCGATTAATAGTAACACTCATTATCATTTTTAATATTGATAAATTTTACAACAGAAATAAAAGAAACCTGTTTAAAAACATGAATCCGTTGAAGAGAAGAAGAAAAAAAAAAATGATTTTTGGTAGTTCCTATCAAACGTACAAGATGGCCAACATGTAAAAATTTGTGGACTATTAATTTTGGCATTCCACAATTCTTTTTGGTAGTCCTCTAACTGCGAAATGATAAGGCATTTCGCTAACTGCAATTCCACAAAATTTTCAAATTATCGCAATTGCAATTTCTCAATTTATTTTTGGTATTCCGCAAATGCGGAATTGCGGACTTAAATTGGCAACGTCACCTCTGAGATATTATATATATATATTATATATATATATATATATTATATATATATAATAAATATATATATATATATATATAATATATAATATATATATATATTATATATATAATATAATAGAGATATATATATAATATATATATATTATATATATTATATAATATACAAAATTGTATACTGTCACCAAGGAAGACCACAAGAAGAAAAGAATGTTTTTTATGAAACAGTTGCAAAATGTGTATGATGGAATGAATACTGAAGTGAAAATTGTCATGGGGCGACTTGAATGCGCCCATAGAAGAGAGAATAGGTACCGAGATAGCAATGGGGGCGTTTGAAACAAAAGCAATATTAGAGACAGTAAAAAGCCACATGGGCCTAATCGAGACTGTCCCAGTCAACCCACTACCCAAACATGCTCAGGCAAATCCACAAAGCACCCTAGGGCTGTCAATTTGTTGAAACTACAAATCCACCAATTTGCTTAGTCAAAACTAATGATATACATATATTTGATACCCAAACCATCCACATGCATTAATAACTAAGTTTTGGTCACATATGCCATCTAACTATAACTATATCACAACTAAAACCCGCCAATTTGGCTTCGTCAATATTATTATATGATTCCCAACCCATCCATAAACGAAGCTAACCCTTTCTAAATGTTGCAATCGAGTCACACTCAACAACTTCCTCTGGCAGACTATTCCAAAATTTAACAACCCTATGTACTGAATGCATAGTTTCTTATATCAAAATGGCATGCTTTCTTCTTAATTTTCTTATTATGCCCCCTGTCACCTGTCCATGTTCTACTATGAAAAATTTATTAATCTCTATATTATCAATATATGTAAATATTTTGTAAATTGTATCATGTCCCTCTGAGAAATCGCCTTTCTACAGAAAACATCGGTAACACTTCAGACTAACCTCATAGCTCTTATCCACAAAACCGGGAAATCATCCTTGTTGCTCTTACCTTTGCACTCTCTCTAGCATATCTAAGTTTCTTTAAATAGGGGCCCAAACTTGTGCACAATACTCTATTACTGGCCTAACATAGCTATTATACCAGTTTACTTATGACTGCCTTGCCTCTTGCTTGTAAACAAACATGCCGATTTATTAAGCCCAGCATTTATTACTTTATTCTTGCTTCCAAACCAACTGAGTTAGCTACTTCAAATGTACTGCTTTATAAATCACACCTAAATCTTTTTCTTGGTTCACAGACTCAGGCCAACCCATTCATATTGTAGTTAAAAACTTTTATTTGAGTAACCTAGTGAAAGAAACCTTTACGGTACATCCCTAATTAAAATTCATTTGCCACTATCTGCCCACCCAAGAAGTTTATCAAGATCCATTTTGAATCTTTATGCATCCCTCACTTTTCCTAACTTAGGTGGCCACTTAGTATCATCTGCAAACTTAGAAACCTGCATTAAGTCCCTGGTCTAAATCATTTATATATATGAGGAACAATAGGGGCCCCAGCACTGAACCCCTGTGGGACACCACTCTCCACTATTTCCCATGATGATTTATTCCCATATTAGTTGTACACACTGTTTTCATTCGCAACCACTCTTTAATCCCAACAGTGAACCACTCCAACCTATACCAACATTGCAATAACCTTTTTCATCAGCCTTTTGTTGTGGGAACCTTATCAAAAGCTTACTAAAGTCTAAATATTACAAATATCAACTGAATCTCCTCAGTCAATGCAGTCAGCAATGTATGTATTCCATAAATCTAAAAGGTTTGTTCTGACATGACCTACCCTTTCTGAAACCGTGCTGGGATTCATACAATACCTTGTTATCTTCTAAATATTCTCTATATGACCTTTCAGTAAATTTTCCAAAACTTTTA
>JABUQX010081293.1:0-48140 GCA_015478945.1 Trachelipus rathkii | reverse complement strand
GGAATAGTCGTACAACAGAGATTTTGGTTGTACGACCAGTTTAACCACGAATGCGAAGTAAGTTGAGTTCAACCAAGTTCATGTTATTATGTGGACTTAGTTGGTTTTTGGAAGAGCAACCAGAGTGCTCGTGCTTGGGATTGGGAACGATATCAGTATCTGCTAAGCAAGCAGATTCAGAAAAGTCTGGAGAATACGGAGTTGTTTCCATGGAAACGGGAGACGAACGTGTTACCAAAAAAGTGTCATCTTTTCGAGAGGGTGTTGGAGTTGCGATATTGGGATCCGTTGGATTACGAAAGTCTGATGCTGGAGACTTTGTCAGTGATACATCAGGTGGGTTATTTTAGGAGACTTTACAATTTGAGTTAAGATGGGAGATATATGGGTCCCCTTTCATGCTGCTAACAGATTCAGAACGCTTGGAGCGTTTGCGGTGTTTGAGCTGAGCGGTCTTCCAGTCACCTCCCTCGGAAGCACAGGAAGCATTAGAAAGAGAGTAGGTCGTCACATCAAGCTCTATTTGGGAATTATAATTCATTTCATCCACTGGGGTATAGAATCCTTTAGGAAATTCTGAGATAGGAAATTCGAAAGAAGAGTTATAGGAGGATTCAGAGGAGCTGGAATAATCCTGAAAGCTATCAGAAGATTGGTTGGTGGGTTGCTCGACAGCTGTGGTTACTTGGGTACAATCTATTGATGTCAATGCTTTTGCCTTAGGAATAGAATTATGGCGAGGTCTCTTCTGAGCTGCATTTTTTATATCTAAGTTCGGTGTGCTCAACTTTAGAAATTCGGATGCGTTATATTTTAGCGAGTAATCTTTGCCTTGGTGCTTAATCTTTTGTTTCTATTTTCTTTTTAGGGATATCTTTTTCAGGAGTTTGAGTGATGGTGGGAGACAGATTAGGGGACAAAGACCCCGACCTCTTACGCGAGTTTGGTAAACTCATCTGGAGGATATGGTGCATGGTTTCTTGGCAGGAAATGCTCTCCAAGCTATGTGGAGGATGAACAGACTTTGTTTCATTACTGGTCAGTTGAATCTAGCACTCGGGGTAGGGACGTTGGCGGCATTTTGGATGGTGGGGGGGGAGATTGGATTGAAGACTGATTTTTGACTATTTGAATAGTCGGCAATATAGGCAGTGCAGGCGAGCAGGTTATAGTATGGAATGGAGTTGCGTAAGTGAGTTGTAGCATAGGGTTGAATTGATCTTGTAGGATATTTGTCTTTGAGCTGGTGTATGGCATCTCTCCTGCTCAATTTTTGTATGGTGAATAACTCCTAAACCTACTGCTCAAACAGGTAATACGGGCATTTAGGGAAAGAGACACTGTAGGGTCCTGCAAAATTTTTGCAGAGTGGTTATTTTCACAGGTAATGTGAAATTCTTCTCTACAGACTGCGCATATATCATGCGGTCCTCTTCAGCATTTTCGGGGATGACCAAACCTCTGGCATTTAAAGCAACGTCTGGCTCGGGGAATAAACGTACGAAACCTGTGGCTTGTAAGCCGAATTTTCACCTTAGTAGGTGGAAAAGGGGTGTTAAAGATCAGCAATAAATGAGGATTTGGGGTGTCAGGCTAGTTCCGACGTGGGGGAAATCTGTAAACGCTAGTAACAGGAAATCTTTCATGCTTTTAATTTCTTAGAATCACAGCAATATCTTCGCCTTTCTGTGTTAAAGAGTAAATAGTGCTTTTGGATGTGTTTCTTATTTTATCAGGAGTGGTCATAAGAGGGGTGTTTCCGAGAGACGTTAAAGATGACAAGATGGATCTTTGATTCCGGGTAGTAGTTTGAACGAGAAGGAACCCATTTCTCCTTAACGTGACTGGGGTCTTCAACTCCTAAAACTTTTTCAAGAGCATCGCTAAGAATGATGGTTCTTTGCCCAGTAAGAGCTTTGGAGGTGGTGGATTGCAATAAGTAATACATCGGGAATGTTGTGTTAGCTGGCAGTCCCGGGGGGAGAAGCATATGCAGTAAACAATTGAGAATGACTAGGATGGGGGCACCTTTTCGGGGTTGCCTCGACCGTTTAGGCACCTGGGAGGTCGAGAGAGTGTGAGGTAACTGATCGCTGGGAATAGACAGAGGCCTTCCAGGTGAAGTGGAGGGAATCACTGCATTAATATTCGAAGTGTATTTCAGAAGAGTAAGTCCATTAAACGGTGCAGGTTTGGTAATCGATAAATTCATTAATTTTCGAGGAAAATTAAGGTTTTCCATGGTATATTAAATCAAAGCGATCCACCCTCATAGGTGTTGAAAAAATAAAAAATTAATATGAAAAAGATGGAAAAGGATAAAGACTGAAAGGTTACATATGTGACAAATGCAAATGCACAAATGCACAACAAATGCACATACTAGTGCTTGCGCCGGAGGGATGAAGGAAATCTCAATGAGTATTGGTTCTATCACTATTGCTATGCTTAGGTTGTATACGAAGCAAGCACAAACAGTAAAAGATTATGCCCTGCGAGGAAATTATATATTATATAGTATATATTATATTATATATATATATATTTAATATATATAATATATATATTATTATATATAGCCTATATATATATAATATATTTAATATACTATAATATATATATATATACAATAGGTATAGTAAGTTTTATTAGTTATTAGGAAAGTTATTTTAGTATACAATTTGTACAATCACAATTAAGTTAAGTTAAGTTAAGTTGTACGGGAGCTGCAAATGATTGTTGTTTAGCTTCGATTTGCGCCCTATAAATACTTATTTATTTGGTGATTCATTCATAACCCTGTTTTACTTCCTTAACCTTTTTAATTCCATCTTAGTGTTGTTAACTCGTACATATTATTAAACTATGAAATTATATTTATATTTTTTTAGATTATAATATCAAGTGTTTATATATTATATATTATATATATAATATATATATTTATAATATATATTAGTTATATATATATCTATTTATAATATATATATTATATATATATAGTATATATATTAGCTATATTTATATTAGTTATATATATATATATAATTATATTATATAGTAATACTATTATTATATTCTATAATTATATACTTATTATTATATTATATATTTTATATATATGGTGAGTTTGCTTATGCACGTGCGAATGCATCTTGCAACTTGATTAATGCTATAATCCTTAATGCCACTAACTCTCTCTCCTAATACGCTAAGGGAGCTTACCTATTATAAACGTCCCAAGTCCAAGTGAAAATTGAAAAGTATTAAATCTATCATATTATATATATATTATATAGTATATTTATATATTATTATTATATAATATATATATATATATTACGATTATATATATATATATATATTTAGGTTATATATATAGTAGTATAACTAAGAATTGAGACCCAAGTTATCTAACATTAATCATAAATCATCCATGATAAATTATTGATCTTTTTGTTGTTTTCTGACACTTAAAATAGACGTAAAATTATAATTGAATTTGAAGTTAATGAAGAAAAAAATTGGTTGCTGCAGTTTTTATGCTGCAAAATCTGTTTTCTTTTATAAGTTGTGTTTTCTTTAATTACACTCACAATCTTCACCGAGGGGAGGAGTTGGGAGAGGAGAGAGAGAGAGAGAGAGAGAGAGAAGGAGAGAGAGAGAGAGAGAGTGGCGGGGGGGGTGAGAGAGAGAGACGAACGAGAGAGACTGGATGAATGAGATCAGAGAGAAGATTGTATACAATGAGAAAAACAATATTGGTTCAAAAAGTTCAAAGAACTTTATGAATGTATTTGGAATTTTATGGTGATGACATCTATTCGACCATAGTTTACAGTTTTTCTTTCCATTTTTCTTTTAGCGTGTAAAGAACATAACATTATAGAAACAAGAACTTTTAAACAGGACTTAAAAATTAAGCAAGGTCGGGAAAAATTATTTAAGGTTAATTAATTAAGTATTTAAAGAGCTCAGCGTTTTCGGGAGCAAAGTATTACATAGTACTCATATTAGGAAATTAGAATTCACAGGTTATGTGGTTAGAAATAAAAAGTTTAATTACTTATATGATATATTATATATAATAAATATATATATTATATATTTTATTACTATAATAATATCTAATATATATATTTATATATATATATACTATACATTATAATCATATTATATATATATAGATGATAGATTCATATTTATGTGAATATAGGATCTTCTGCACCCTACTAATAATTTGCTATACTAAAGGTAAACCTACGAAACATAGAAAGAAGGAGATAAACTTTAATCTCCCCGTAATAATATTATGCAAATAACTAGTACCAATTACAATCAAATTTCTAATTGTGTCTCCAACCTTTGACTTATAGACATCTATAAGTTCTCAGGAGGAATTACTCATAATCAAAGTCTTGTTGGGTGAGTGAAAGTGTAATCTCGATTGTAATCCCTGAGATGAATTGTCATTCAAGCACACGTATTAATCTTTTCTGCACCTCGAATCCTATGCCTGCATAGTAAGTCCATGAGATGTATGATACTTTAAGATATCAGCAGTAAAAAGTTCCTGAGTAAAGACTGAAAACTGGAAAACGGAAGCTGTAAAGAGCTAAAAATGATATGTAAATCAATACTAATAATGTACTTCTCTCTCTTCTTCTCATCTCTCTTCGTCTCCTCTCTCATCATACCTCTCTCTCTCGCTCTCTCTCCTTTCTCTCCATCTCTCTCTCTCTGCCTTCTCTCTTTCGTCTTCCTCTCTCTCTCTCTCTTCTCTTCTCTCTCTCTACTTCTCTCTCTCTCTCTCTCTTCTCTCTCATCTCTCTCTCCTCTCTCTCTCTCATCTCTCTCTCTCTCTTCTCTCTCTTCTCTCTTCTTCTTCTTCTGTATCTTCATATTGTCTCTAATACAGTATAATGGTTGTGGCTGCAAGAATAGCTTTCCATACTGTAAGGCCGTGAATAATAAAAAATTAAACCATTAGATTCAATATATATATATATACTATATATTTATTATATATTATATATATATACTATATTATAATATTATACATATATTATATAGTATACTATATACTAATATATAATATTATATATATATATTATAGGCTTTGTGGTTTCATAGTTACATTTTGTCAACGACAAGTACAAAGTACTCTAGATTATTCAGCTCACAATGTGCTCTAGATTGTATCAAGTAAAGTACAGAACAAGTACAAGTAAAAGTTACAAGTACTTTAGGAACTTGTATACTATTATCAATATATTATTAATACTATATATTTATTACTATATATATTATTACATATTATATATACTATATAATCTAAACTTATAATATTAAATAATAGTATATTCGATATATATATATAATATATATATATATATATATATTAATATTACATATATATATATATATATATTAATATATATATTTATATATATACATACCGGTAAATATCATACTAACATACATATACATATATTATATTATATAGTTATATATCTATTACTATATTATATATTATATTATAGTATTATTATTTATGATAGTAATATTAATAATATTATATATACTTATAACTACTCTTATATATTAAATATATATATATATACTTATTTATATTAATATACCTACTATAGTATATAAGATATACTATATATATCATAGTATATATATGATAATCAAATACATAATCATCATATCATCATCATCGTCATCATCATCATCACTTACTCTCTATTAGGGGAAGGTGAAGTAACATGTACGGAAACAGAAAAGTAGTAGAGAAGATATGACGCAAGTCGGAAAAGAAAGCCCAGGCTTTACCGCCCCTTTATAGCCTTTAGTGAGAACTCGTCGCGTCAGAACATCTACCATAGGAGCTTACGGGACGCGACGGACTCACTTGGATTTCGTCAATGTGCTGTTCACCCTGTCTAGGTAGGACAACTATCTCCCATCACAAAACCCGCATTTCATCTGTTATGCACTTATTCTCGCCTCGGCCAAATTCACATTTTTCTCTCCGGCATTCTTTACTGACTCCAATCCACTTTTTCTTCGGTCTCACGTCGGTCGATTCCAACACATACACTATAATTGCTATTTAACCAACCGACTAGTGGGCCTTCCAGCCTTTCCACATGGACCAAACCATTCAACGTACTTTCATTTATTCGTTCATTTAATCCTTTCTTCACACACCACAACTTTGCTAATGGACGTTCATTCTCATTTTATAATTTCTCTCACACTAAACCTCCCTTAAGATTGTACCATCTGAACGATTGAACTTTAATCGATACCTCTTATTCCAGAATGTATACTTAGCATTAACACAGGTAACAACATACGTCTCATGTAAGACCCTAGCACACTCAGCACTTAGTCCCTTTACATTCACCAACGTTTAATTGCACCAGCCACCTCATTCCTTCACAACTTTCTTATTACACTCTGCATTCATCAGTTGCCCTTTTCATCAACGTTCATAAATTATTTAAAACTCAGGACCTTTTTCCAGCTGCTCAGCAATCAGTACAGGAACTTTTCACCCGGGCTGTTCCTATTTCACAACCATAACTTACTATTATCTACGTTTACTTACAACCCCTCCTTTTAAACACACTACCAAATCTCTCTACCATCTCTCTACTCTTTCAGATTCGCCATACAAAACAAATCATCCTGATATATAGTTAGGGAAACCCGCCACTTCACTATTTTCCATCATTCTACACTAATTTCTGCACCCCCCCCCTCTAATTCTTTCATAACCAATCCATATACAAAATTAAATAACAAGGGAGACATAATACATCCCTGCCTTCACTCCGCTATTAATATTTAAACCAATCAACTGTTCGGATCTTTAGTTCCTTACACACGCTTCAACTTCGTGTATACATACTTTTTGATTCATTCATAAGCTTATCACTCCTTTATCACTAACACCTGCATTAGAGCTTCCTTATTGTCCTTCATACGCTTGTGCAAATTCCATAACCTAACATACAATTTATTCCTTCTCTCACTCATTTCCAATTCAGTTTGTTTCATGTAAGATTTGATCCACATCCTCTACCACTCGAAAATGCCCTTTGTTTCCTTCAATCAGGTCTGCAGTTGCTCGAAGCACGCTTTCGACCAAATACCAGCATTATCTTCCCTACAGCAACCAATAAACTAATTCCCTATAAATTACTACAGTTACCTGATCCACTTATCGATTATTTAAGGTACTTATTCTGCTCTCCTCTAGTCCTCGGAATATTAGCTCATAACGCTTTGTTAATAAGTTCCAACAATTCAATCCCATTGCACTATATATACTAGTTATATATTATATATATATATACGAATACGTACTATATACATATCTATAATATATTTATCATATTCTTATATTATATAATAATATATATAATATTATATTTTATTTATATATAATATATATATATTATATAATATATATATATATAATATATTGTATATATATATTATGATTATATGATATATATATCATTACTATTATTTATTATTATTATATATATATATATATATTATAGTATAAAATTATTCATATATATTATATAATATAATATATTAATATTATAATAATATATATTATATATGTTATATATATATTTATATGTTATATATATATTATTAAATTATAATTATTATATATAAGATATATTATATATTATTATTACTATATATTTATCTATATATTATACCTATATATATATATTAATATATACTATTATATTATATAATTATTAATATATATATATATATATATATAATATATATATTAATTATATATATTATATATATTAATATAAATAATATATATATTTATAATATATATTCAAAGGATCTTTATATTCGCAAATGGAAATTTATTTTGATACCTATATTAAAATTTTGCCTCTTAACAGCAAAATGATAAAAAATAATATTGGCAAGTAAATACTGAAATAGTACTTGCAAGTACTTTGCAAAATTTCAAGTACAAAAGGTGCAAGTACAGTAAACTGGGGTTCTTGTACTGCAGTACAAGTACTTACAAAAAAGACTTAAGTGCAAGTAGCAAGTACAGTACTGTGACCAAAGCTGACTAAACGCATCATATATATATATATAATATATTTTTATATAATACTTATTATATATATACTTATATATATATATTATATACTATATATATTATATTATATATATTTTATTTTATATTATATATATACACGCTTGCAATAAAAAAATATTAAGTAAGAGAATTTTAAGTTTTTTGGCTATTGCACATCAAGATAACTAAGAAATTGCCTAACGGCAAATATAAACAATTTTATAGGAAAAATTCTCACAACACACACAAAATCCGCTATTTCATTCGAGCGCGAAGAGTCACCTTTTTTAATTGAAAAATAATGATATTTAATCGCGATGATTCTTACATTTTTTTGTTTCGTGATTTTACTAAATCTTTTTTTATTTGACTGATATAATATTTTCTCGCATTTGACAATTTTTCTCAAAAAAAAAAAAAAAGTGGAGGAGATGGTTATCGTAACATTAGAATTTGCAAAAAGATCGATTCATTTTATATGGCTAACTGTGTAAGCACGAAGCAGCACGAGCTATAGGAGTTGCCTCTGAATTTATATAGTATAATATTATATTACTATATATTATTATATTATTACTATTATATTACTATATATAACTTATTATATATATTCTTATACTACTATAATATATATATATACTATATATTTATATATATTATATATATATATATATAGTTATTATATATCTATAAGATATAATACTTATTATTCTATATATCAGTGGCGTTTTCTGATTTGAGGGATAGGGTGTGCTATATATTCCTTTCCCATTATACATATATATCATATATACTATTTATATTATAGTTTTAATATTATATATATATATATATATACTATATATATATATATATATATTTATATATAGATATATATATATAATAGTATATAGATATATATATAGGTCAGCATCCGGAAGGTCAGGCATGTAACTAAAGAAACAGTATTTAAGCAGCTAAAGAAAAATAAAAAACTTTTATTGAATCAAGCAACATTTTTTTCCATTTTTTTATATAAAAAAATAAATAAAATAAAGCGTTTGAAAAATTTTTACACAATTGTTAAATGATGGAAAGGCTGTAGATAAGCATCGGTTTTTTTAGGGGAATTTTGAAGGGACCTCGAAGTTAGCGAGAAAGGCGCGCAAAGTTGCCAAATGTTATTTTTTTTTTTCCAAGAATACCACGGGTAAACTTAAGATAGACAAGAGTCGGGGGTTTCCGGCCTACTCGTTCGGCTCGAACCCCCAAAAGGTGATAAAAAGAAAAGAATAACATTTCATATAAGAAGGAAAATAAAATACTATTGGTAACTCTTGCTAGTGCGTGAACTACTGCCAGGGATGCAGGTAATAACGTATTATTAGAACAAAAATTAACACATACAATATTTAAGTGTTATTTTCATTTCATTAGAATAATAATTTTTTTTAAGCTTTTCATCACATGAAATTAAATGTTTCAAAATAAGTTATTTATTTTCTGTAGAATGGGTCTTCTTTCAAATTGGAAGGATGGCTCTTCGGGTGCTGGTAATCTTAGTATATACTATATATTATTATTATTATATATTACTAATATATATATAATTATTATTATATATACTATATATATAATATTATATATATATATAATAGTTTCCATTACCAGTTACAGACGATATATATCAATATATATAATATATATTATATATATATATTATATATTAATATATATATATATAATTATATAGATTTATTAGTTATATATATATATATAAACCACATTAAATTAAATTAAAAGTCTCTGTTCAAAAGTCTCGTGCGAAATGGTTTCAGGGCGACAATTTTAGTTATTTGCAAGATTAGACATGGAGCAGAGAGCGAGCGTGGAAATAACACTGACGGACGGGGAATATAGGGAGTTTAAAATTTTTTAGCGCACATTTTGAGCTAAAATCATTAAGAATATTATCTAGACTGTATATATAAGCTTAATTTGGAAGGTTAGAGATTTATTTTTTATATTTTATTGATAATTGTGTACAAAACCATCTTCATTTGAACTTCTATTCCCCTATAATCTAAGTGTAATTTAAAAAAACTAATTAGGCTTTTTAGGGTGGTGCGGCGCACACCGTGCGCCGTTGAGGAAACCCGCCTTGATTTATACTAGTTATAAATATTATTATATATATATATTATATTATTATATTATATTATTATGTTTATTATATTATATATTATATATTAATTATATATATATTATATATATCATTTTATATATATATATATATATATGTATATATATATACATATATATTATATATAATATATTAAATATATAATAATATATATTTATTTATATATATATATTGATTTTATACTATTATAGTATTTTAAATCAGGGGTGTTTCCTCCATACGGGGTAAGGTTGGTGCGCAGCAACACCTTATTAATAATCATATAATTTAACTACTGCGCTAATTTCATATTACTAGTATATCTAATTACTATATAATTACCTATAATATATTATATATTCCCAATTGTTAGATAAACAACTAAGCACCACGATAAACATCCAGCATCGGGCGACCAAACACAATACATCTAGCAATACCAACCACTCACGCCACAACGGACAGCTCTCACAACACCGCCCCACACCGTACGCCACAACAAAACGTACCAATAACACACCATAACCGTTAACGCAAAACTCACGCGAACGCCTCCAAGGTAAAACCGAATATCCCCAAACCCGAACTCTCATACACCGCCACCTAAGAAATCCACATGACACACACACGACCCACATACTACTCAGGCAAACCAACGGGGACACCCCTCCCACCCCAACGACGACCCCCCCTCAAATATAAATAATACATAAACTGAGTACTCCCCGAAACTAGACCAAAGCTAAATATCAATAAAGAAAACAGCCAGCCAATATCCCCATACACCCTCACAGACCCGGCGAACAGCCAAGCATATCGAAAGACCTCCCACCATAACCTACCATCATGATATATATATATATATATATATATATAAATTTATATAATATATGAGAAAAGTATGTAATACTGATTAAAACGATTGATTCAAGTAATTAATCGTCGCTGCAGATTGTAATATTTGTAATTGAACTAGTTATAGATACGTTGTTCTATTCAACTGCACTTAAGGGTATCAAGATTTACAGTGGGCAAGGGAGGGTGCCGAAGATGCCAAGGACGAAAGAGAAATGAATTTGCTATTATGAAAACCTACTATAAAGTTAGAAATATAGATCTTTGTGTTATATATTATATATATATTATATAATTATATAGTATATTTTATATATTAATTAATTATAATATATATTTTATATATTATATATATATATTTATATATATATATATACTTAGACACTATATATATATAGTGTATGGAGAGAGAGTATTAATGGAATTATTATTTATTATTATATTGATTATTATCTATTGATTAATTATTATTATATATTATTTTATTATTTTTTTAATTTATTTTTATTATTGATTATTATTAATTATTATTATTATATATTATTATTATATTTATTATATTATTAATATATATTATATTCTAGCCAATATATAAATATATAAGTAAAACAAATCATCAATAACTCAAATCCCAACTACTCATACAACAACAGAATAACCACGCCAAACCACCCTACATCAACCAATTAATAATATACATATAATAAATACAACAACAACTACTACACATATAAACACATCATAACGACACCCTAAACCCCACCACACACATCAAACTACCTAATATCACATATATCAATATAACAATATACAACCACCAGATAAACAAACCACACACGCATACTCCCACTATATACATCGTCTCTAAACCTATACTTATGGAGGGCAGAGCGTGCACACTGAATTATATCCCAGTACACGCACATCTACTAATATAATTATACTCATTCATTTTATTAATCATATAATATTATCTATTATTATCTAATTAATTATTATTCAATTATTATTTTCATTATCATAATTTTATATATATAATATATCATATCTGCTTTATTAATTAATCAATATCGTTTTAATTAAATATTCAATTATATTAATCTACAACTCATTTTCATTAAACGTATCATGTATTATATCTGGATATAATTATAATTAATTAAACTATCTTAATTAAGTTAATATACTAAGATCAAATAATACAATAAATCATAATAATAACAATTCAATAATACCCATTTGACATCTCCAATAATAAATAATAATCAACAATAAATAAATATTAATAACTAAATCACATACAAATTAAACATAACTGAATATAAATAAAGTACTCAAGTTAAATAAATCGATATCTAATAATAAATAGTATACAAACAAACATTAAAAGCAGTCCTCAACAACCTCACCGATTCACTGCCAAACCTGTAGGGTGCATTAAAATATTTCATACAGGATTGTGGCAAAACAATTTTATATTATTTCTCCTATCTTCTAAATTAAATCTTGTAAGCGAAAATAGTTGATTTAAAAAAAAAACCAACAAATTTACAACCTTCTCACATTATCATAATTTGAACTTGGTAGTGGCACGAATTTTAATTTTTAAAAATGAATATTTTAGTTGGAAAAATAATAGACTGATTTAATTCCGCCTTTAAAACAACTTAAAATAAAAAGTACAACAATGCGTATTAATATAATGTTGAAATATTTGGTATGTCGTTCCGCATCAATTATTATTTTATTTCATAACATTTTAATTTAATTGATATGAACACAAAATACTCGACAATGTTATGCGCTTTTAGGTACATTACAAAAAACAATATTTATACCTTAAATTAGTAGATTCGCAAAATTAAATTTCATTTTAACAACGTATCACTATTAATGAAAATGAATTTCACTCTAAGCTCATGAGCTCGCAACGTCCCTAACAATCACTGCCTTAAAGTTACTATGTCATTACACATCATCTATTTTCTCATTCACTCACTATCTAAAAAACACTCACCAACCCACGGTGAGGAACAACACGCACCTGTAGGTGGACCCAAGCATTGGGGACCTACGGCAATAATTTCGCGGCCTGGCAGGCCCATTTGCGAGCAGCGGGATGTTAATACCCCAGCATTAGCACAGAGACGATACAATGGTACTCATTACATCTGAGTGGACGAAGTTAGAGTAATTAAAGAGGTGCTAACTCACTCTACGCCTCAACAGTCTTAAACACTGGCACCCTCCGCTTGCTAGGGTGTAGCTCACTCACAAATGAGACTACAGGGCAGCATATATTCAATAGCATCAAATTACTTACATTCATCCAAATAATTAAAATTACATCTCGCTCTATGCTACGTTATTATTAACTATGACTCATTTGTGGTTCTCGCCTGTCGTTAACACTCAGTATCCTTCTTGTTACGCCTGGTCCTATTGTCATTTTGTTGTTGTTAATTATTATCTGTGTGTCGAAAATTTCAAAAAACATTGTCGTTCAATCAAGCCCTAGACGTTTCTTGGACAGGCATGACATAAATTTTAAAAACTCACAAATAATTTTTTTATGCTTTTCTTGCTTCTTTAGCGAAGTACAGAATATTTCTTACATTTAATTAACTTTCGTTTTGTTCCAAACTGAAATAAAAAATTTTATTATTGAATTATTTAATAATGATCAAGGGCGCGACGTCCTAACATCTAAATAAGTGAACTGAGATAGTATCAACCACCTAATAAATTTGTGGTCTTAAATATTAATACTTGCTGCATCGAATTATATCTTTAAATTATAATTTAATCTCTTTCGCTCTAACCACCAAGGTTGTCATCCATGCTATATCTCTAACAAAAATTATTTATTTGGTAATTTTATTAATTTTTTAAATTCTATTTATTAAATTTTTTTTGGCAATCTAAAAATTTAATATCACGTATTATATAATATATCATTACTACATATGCACCTACCCTACTAATCAATATAATATATCAATCTTACCCCCCCTTAAAGAAGCACGTAAAAATGATTTCATGAAATCACTATATTATGATTCACGAGTAAAATCATTTAAGAATGTAGCCCTATTTTAGGAGGCAACGCTCAGTGTTTTCGAGAAAGTCTCTGAAATAAACATGACGTCCATTATAGGCAAGATAAGAAGAAGAGAAAAAAAATAAGAGAAGAGCACCAGAACGAGAACAGAGAAGAAGACAGCAAAGCAGAAGAGCAGAAGGGTAAGAAGAAGAGAAGCAAGAAGAAGCAAGAAGAAAGAAGACAAGAAAGCAAGAAGCAGAAGAAAGAAGAAGACAGAGACAACAGACAGACGAAGAGAAGAACAAGAAGACGAGAAAGAAAGAGACAGAAGACAGGAGCACAGCAGAAGAGAGACACCCACACTAACGACGAGACAGACGAGAATAACACACACAAAAAGAAGACCAGAACGGACAGATGAAACGACTTTCGGTATCCTTATACAACAAAATTTTCAGACACTTCATTATTGTTTTTTTTGATTAATTTATTTCACTAACGACACCTTACCCAACTCTACAGCATGCTATAAGATGATAAATAGTAGAGGCACTAATAGCACCATTGCTCACTAAGGTATTTCTAATTCACTTTTTTACCTAAATTTGTTAAGCAAACAACTAACTGCAATGTTGTATATCGTTTACATAAGTATTATAAGACTTTAATCACAAAATCAAAATAACTTTACTACTCTCACATGGATTAACACCAGTTATGAATTAAACTATAGAATAATACATAGGATAATAGACGACCAAAAAGGGTTACTAAGGGGACGTCTGGTCCCATTGATATCCATTATAAGACATAATAATAATTAATAATACAATAAAATAATAATAATAATAATAATAATACGAAATAATATATATCTAATATATATACATATTAAAATAAATAATAACGAATAATAATCATAATGATTCGACTATGATGAGCAAATAAATAATTACCCTAATAAAATAATAATAATAATAATAATAATAATACTAATAATAATATAATAATAATAATAAAATACTAATAATAACTAATCAATTATTAGTTAATATCAGATAATAATAATATAAATAATTATAATAATAATATAGATACATATAATCAACACTAATGGAGAAATCAAAATCTAAAAGCGTTTAATTATCAATATAAAAAAACTAAATCTTACGTTTAAACTCGAAATTAAAATAATAATATAATATACATAATAATAAATAGTGATAAAAATAATCAATAATAAATATACAACTACTTCTACTACTAGTCCCCTCATCCCGAATAATAAATATATACATATAATAATAAAATTAATACAGTATGTAGAAAACTATTGAGCTATATAACTGTTGCTGACGTAAGAAGCCGTAGAGTCGCATCACATTTGCAGTTTCATTTCTCTACAATCATAGAGGAAAAAACCCGAAAAATAAATGCTAAACGAGGCTACATACATCCTGAAGAAATGCTGATAGAATGTTGCTCGTATGTATTAGGAGCCCCAAAACTATAACGGGAAGAGCTGTTATTAACAGAGGAGACTCTTTTAAATCGAGAAGAAGCAAATCGAACAATAGCGTTGCTTCTGACGTATCAAGGTAAGAAATACATTTAGAATACAAGACTGACCTATCTGTGGGCCAAACTCAAACACCAAAAACAAAAATAAACAACTGTAGCAATTTAGCCTAACATTAATAAATCCAATATTTATCACTCATAACAAATATCCACACTCAAAAATATAATACATGATCATATACAATAATAATAATATAAGGTATAATTGCTCACAACAATATCTCACGTAATTTATAACATAAGTGTAAACTCCATAATCAATGACATATAAATAATAAAATCATCATCAACTAACATAGCTGCTAATATAAGGAACAGTTTATAAACTCCTCGTTCTAGTAAATGATACTGCGATTTATTATATCTAGCATCTTTGGAGCTCTTTTCCTAGCTTCCAAACTCTAATTAGCCACTTTCAGATTACTACTTATAATAACACCCAAATATATTTCTTAGTCCACAGACTGGTGAGTTCTTGGTTCACAGACTGGTGAGGTACCACAATAATATCCACATAAAACTACTCCATAAAATCCACACATAACTCAATCTAATAATAAATGCCAAATATATAGTTTTTAAAGAAATAAATACAATCATCAACATAATAATAGAATAATAATATAAATAATACATAAATAATCACCCTAAATCACTCAAGAATAAATATATAATATATACAATAATACCTTACACAAAATCCACACAAAAATCATAAAATAATAATTAAATAATAAACAAATAACTAAATAATAAAATAATATATACTACAATCATCAAAAATAATAATAATAATCATAATAATAAATAATAAATAATCAATTAAGTGATAGACATGCCTCAATGCAATACAAATATGATAAATGATGCAATAGATCAATAGAATCAAATGAAATCCAATGCATACCACATCATTAATATATAATAGAATACATAATAATAACATCAATATGAATAAATAAATACATAACATAATGAGAATATTTTTATAAAATCAATATAAATCACATAATCATAATGTATTAAAATAATAAATCTAAAAATAACTCTCTTCTTACTTCACAATAATGATAACAATACTAATAAATCAATAATAATATATAATAATAATAATAATATATAATAATAAATAATAATAATAATTAAATAATAAGATTAATTAAAAGCTAATAATAATAATAATAAATAATATAATAATAATTAATAAAAAAAATAAATAATAAATGTTAATAATAATATGTCGTTTAAATTTCTTAGGAGAAACATATCAGTAGCACAACTTCTATTAATAATCCTAATTATAGAGAAATATCAGCCATTCATTGTAGAAAAGTATGACCTAACAGGTTAGAATGCCTCGATTTGAGTATCTTTTGAGTAGAAGCTTTGATATGTCTTTACAAAAACCACAATGGGAGTGAGCTCCTGAACATTTATTCGTGCAAGGAAGCTTCCATATTATCAACAAAATACGACTAAATGCCCTTAATGATGAGATGGGCGCTCCACACGAGAATATGTTGCTAAGAGTGAACGACAATGGCTTATGTCAATAACGCGAACGGTCAGGGCGTCAACTTACCGAGCCAGGCGACCACGCAAGGTCGCGCGGTGCGGGCCACGCAGACGACACGAGCGGCCCACATAATTGCGCAATGAGACAATCAACAAACGGAAAAATAATACATGAATGATGAAAACAACTCACATAAATTATAACACAACACACACACTTATATCTACTATTAACTCATAATAAATACTTTAATCTATAACATACTATATGTATATTAATATTATTATATCATATATTTATATATACATAAGTAATAAATAATAATATACAGTAATATCCCAAACACCAACCACACAATACTAATAAAAACACACCATTCTATCTAACACTACTCCTACTAACTGTAAAAATATAATCTCAGTATTCTATATTGTGTAAGAAAGACACTACATAATGTGAGAGGTAAGAATAACTGCCTTTCTGGGATTTGACCACCGCATGCTGAGCATCAAGAGAGGACAGATTCATGGACCCCGGGCTATTGCTGCAACGACGCAACCATCGTGGTTCAATCAGAGAAAGAGCAGTTTAGATTCACTCCCATTACCTCTCATTAATATGTTCTTTTTTAACCATCTTATCTAATGAGATTATTAATAAATGCACTATTAAAACATTAGTCCTCCTAATATACTAACACAATAATATATAACATAACGTTACTCTCCTCTATACCACCTAACTACACTATATACCAACGCACTAATAACCCTCAATATAACTAACCTCCTTCAATAGTACGTAAAAGTATAATCCATTATACAATATATAAATATATCACCAAACTTATATACAATCAACCATATTATCTACTATAATAATATAAACACAGCTAAAAAACGACTGTTAAAGAAAGGAACATATAATAGAAGTACAAGAACTTACTGCCGTTCTCGGGGATATGAACAACACCGATGTTGCGCGTCCGAGAGACAATATGCAGATGGCACCTATTGTCCTACACCTATGCACAACATAGCGGTGGGTCAAGATTCCAGGTCAGAGCAGTTAATTCATTTACCTTTCTCATTATCATGTTCTTGTCTTTACAAACACTACCTAATACATATAACTCACATATAATAAACTTCACGCCCTTCATACTATATACAACTATATACCACATTATATATTAGTACACAATAATATATCATATATTAACTACCACACACAATTACCAATGATATCCAACACCCAAATTATACGCCAATGTACTTAATACTAACATTAATATATAATATTATATAAATATATATATATAAATTATAAAACTAAACTTTTATCGTGAGTCGTGGATTGTCGTAAAATATTAGTATATATTAGGAGTAATATTTATTAAAAGTTTCCGTTTGTTTGCTCCTTCCGAATATATGGGCCCCTTTTACCTGCGTGGGGCGCCCCGCGCCGCCTGCATGGGGCGATGGACGGCGGCGTTGATATAAACGCCCTGCCCCTAGACACAGCGCAATAATATCACCTAGCAACACATAATCCGGAGGCAATTCAAAGTATAAGGGCATAGATTTTTGGAATTTTAAACCTCCGTTAAAAAAATGTTCAACTTCAATGATGAGTGTCTTATAGTAAAAAATATCAGCAAGCTTTTTATACAAATACTAAAACACCCGAAGGCCCAATTCCGCTACAACCTAGTCACGTAGGTCATAATTTTACAAAATGAGATCGGTTGTCACATCTCCCGATAAGGATTACTTTAATATTAATTGTGGCTACCATAGTTTCTCTAAGAATTTACAACGCATCTTTTCTAATTTATGGTATTATTATTTCTATTTTAATTTATTACTTGATTATTATTTTATTAGTAATGTATTTATCTATGTTTATTATTATTGCACATATATTATTATTTATTATTCTATTATATATTCATTTATTAATGATTATATTTTTCATCTATTAATTAATTAATATAGTAATTAGACTACTCGGATTATCAATATACGATCTATCTATGAATTATGATTTTTACATGGATTATTAATAAAAATTACCTTATCTCTTCATATCAATTCATTACTTATATATATTATTTATTTATTATTATTTTTTTTTTTTTTTCCTTGTCTTTCTTAATTTATTTTTTCTACCTTTGCTAATGAGACATCTAGATGATAAAATTTTATTATTATTGTTATTTATTATCTATGCATTATCTTAAATGCGTCGGGAAATCTAAATAAACATATATTCTTCTTCTCCTGTATATTAATTTCAAGTAATTAATTCTCTTTTATTATTATATTCACTTACTTCCCCAATACATGAACATAAAGTTATATTATCACTATTGCTTATTATGTCTGTTAATTATTAATATACAATTAGTAGTGGTAAATGTAGAATTCAAAGTAGTTAAGTGTTCTTTTATTCTTTACTTATTTTATTCATTCATTAAATTATTATTATTTTATTCAATTATTTTATTATTATTAATTTTATTTATTTTCAATTATAATATTATTATTATTATTATTATATATTAATCTATATATATTACCATTATTATTATATTATATCTTTATTGTAGGCTTGTACAATTAGCTAAAGTGTAATATGTACGTCAAATATTATTCATTGATTATATTAAATGTATTATTTATTAATTATTAATCTATTCATTATTATATGATTATTTTATTATTATTATATATCTATTACTTACCAATCATTATCGCATACTATCTTATTATCAAATATATCTCACTCATTCTATCCATATTATTATTATCTTTTAAATTATTACTGACATGCATCATTTGAATGTTCTCCTTTTATCCAGATTCCACCGATTATACTATGTATTATGTTATTTATTATTCATTATTCAATATTAATTATTAATTATTATCTATTATTATATATTGAATTATTATTCTATTATTATTGATTAAACTACATTGCAACCATCCACCTACCATTGACCTTGATATATCTAATTTGAATTCAGATTATTACTTATGTATCAGTCTATTGATTTAAAATTTAGTAATTCTAATATCATTATTATTACATTATTATTAATCATCTCATTATATATTATTATATTAATTAATTATTTATTAATTATTATTTTATATATTATTATGTCAGGTATTTTATCTATTAAGTAAAGTACACGTAGTAGATTAGTGAGTAGTGTCCAGGTGTATAGTAATAGCATAGTTTAAATATTTGCTCTTCTTACATTATTATAAATTTTCATTACTTATTATTGCTGTTATTATAATTATTATTTTGTAAATTATATATATATATTAATTATAACATATTCATTCTTATTATCATTAATTAATATTATTTTATTATCTATCTATTATGTATTATCATTATTATATTATCATATTATTATTATTATTAGATATATTATTATTATTATTTACGAAAGATATTATCTATGGTTAAGATTTTTTAACTATATTATACTAACTGTTTTAATTTTATGAAATCTCTCCATATCATTATTAATTATAATATTTTATTTATTAATCTATTAATTATTATTAATTTATAAATATTATATTATATATAGTTATATATCTATTATTATTATTAGACATATATCCTAATTTACTTATTATTATATTTCTTACTTATTACACTCTATTATTATCTATTCACTATTTCTACTTCACTAATCTAAATTCATTCACTAAACCTAATTCACTAACTACCAATCCTCTCTTATTATTATTAATTATTCATATATTATTATTTTATTATTAATTATATACACTTAATATTATTATTATGATTACATTATCTATTATTATTAATTAATTATTATTACATCTAATATAATAGATTATTATCTAACTCCATATATAGGGACTCAAATGGACAAGGATCCATGCAGAAGATGAGTAATTCAATAAGGAGCGGAAATATTATCTATAAACTATTACAAAATTTTCTTTCCCTTTGTATTATTTAATTAGAATAAAGTATTTTTGATTTCGATTTGAGATATAAAGTCTCTTACATAATAAACAGAACGAAGCAAAGTTACTTTTTGCCTTAAACACTTAGGAAAGATGAATTTTAACATACTACCTGAACAACTCCTATTAGGCCTACCTATTCATCATCAACATTTTTAGAAGTTAGCGTAAGGGGATCTTAAGAAAAAACAGCAAAAAACAATCCTGTGCAAGCTGATATAAAACACTACGTTATGTTGACTGAAATCAAGAAGGATCCTACACCAATATTTTCATCTCATACCCGTCACATCATCCTACCTCAAAATCTCCCCTCCTCCCCTCCCTCCCCCTCTCATCCATCTCTCTGCCTCTCGTCTCTTTCTCCCTATCTGACTGTCTTTATCTTCTTTTTACTTCAATCTCTTCCTCTTCTTCTTACTTATTCTTTTCTCTTCTTGTTCTCTTCTTCTTCTTTTCTTTCTGCTCTTCTTCTTCTCTTCTCATTCTTCTTCTCTCTTTTTCTTCTTCTTCTTTCTTCCCCTTTTTTTTGCTTTTATTTTTCTTTCTTTCCTCCCTTCTTCTCTTGTTTGTTCGTATTACGATTTAAGAGGGACTTTCTCGGCAAGAAACCCCTCCTGAGCGTAATTGTCCTCTAAAATTGGCTACATTCTTAAAATGGATTTTACTCGTGAAAACTAATTAAGATTCTACATATAATCATTTTATTTGATGCGAAGACACATGCCGTACATATTAAATGCCGGAGTGTAAAGTTGACTATATTAATTAAATTACGTAGTATATTAATTTTTATGCAAAATAAACTTTATAAATAAATTATAAACTAAATAAATTTATGAAATAAATAAATAAAAAATAAATAATAATAAGCAAATAAATAAATAAATAAATAAATAAATTGCATGCAAGCAAGATAAAATTTAGGTGACCTACAATATTTATTAGTGCTAATTTAAATCTCCAGTATCATATAATGGGAAGTACGTCGCCCTTCGGCCATTTATTTTAAAATTGAATTGAAACAAATAAACTGTTTTTATCTTTTTTGTTTAACATCTCTTTATTTACCTTTTTATTTTTTAATTAATTAACGATACCCCGTAACTTCATTCAATTCAAGTGGCAGCAAAGAAAACTAAATATTTTTCCGGTATTTAAAAAATTTAATCTTTCAATTGCTGGGGCCTTGCAATTCAGAGGTTGATGAACAAAGTTTTCGCTACATACCATCGATCAACAACCACATACAAATAATAACAACAACAATAACAACAATAACAACAACACGAACAATAACGACAGCAGGAACAACAAAAGCAGTAGTAATAAAATAACAAATAAGCCAAGTAATAATATAGGTATAATATTAGATGTATTGAGATGAATGCCGCTAATCGTGGTAGAGCACACCCTAGCAAGCCGAGGGGGCCGCGGGTAAGGACTGGCGTTTAGCGAAGCAGAAGAGAATGTGAGTTATTCTTTATTACATCTTTACACGCAGTCCCAATCAGTGGTTAGAGAGTACTATTGGTGAGCGTGCTTCGTCTCGCTCAAACCATAGATGGCGAAATACTGTCGCTCGGCTTGCCAGCTAATATAGGCCTGGGACCAGCCAGAGGAATTTGGCCGCTTAGGCCCCCAAGCTTGGTTCAACCTGAGGGGCGTTGAGTGCCATACCTGGGCGGCGTTGATTCTGAAGATTCTCTTTCTTTAGCAATATTGCATGAATGAGAAAATAGATTGATGTAAGGGACTAAGTATAAAACTATGATTTAATGCGAGCTCCATCAGCTTTAAAAAATTTCATGTTAAGAAGTGCACTACGATGTCAATTGAAATTTAAATTACTCGCTATATGTATTTATCAAAATTTTTTTTTCTTAAATGATCAGCCGTAAATCAGCCGTAATATCTTCACTTAATACAACACAATAAAAAAAGTTAAAAAATAAAAATAAATGTTGAAATATTTTTATATACCAAAGTTTTCCACGCGATTTTTTTTTTTTTTTTTGGTGTAAGCTTTTATTTAAATATTTAAAGCAACGACTTAACACCTCTTCTCAATTAATTATTGCTCAAAGTAACTTAACCAAAAATTAAATACTTACTAAATACAAATATGTACTTAAGGCTGTAAACATTTACGAACATCTAATGTTTAAAATCACATATTTCGCTTGACGCAAACTTAATTAGAAGATAGAGAAATAAAACAATTTGCCACAACCAATTTGGGATAAACTATTTACCGAGCTAAACACCACGTTGCAGGAATAGTTAGTTTCTGAGAGGATACGTCTTTTTAATTTGTTTTATAACTATTAAATTAAGCATTATGATTTTAATTATTATTTTATTATTAAAGCATAGTATTATTTAATTTTGTTATTAGTTATCTTATTATTTGCAAATTATTATTATTAGTACATTATATCAATTAAGGTTTAATTAATTCAACAATACATTAAATTATTAAAGTCAATCATTCATTTAACGGATATAACCAAATATAATAAAATAATAAATAACTAATCATAATATAATAATTATAATAAAATTATAATAATAAATATGTAATAATCATACAATAATATAATAATATAATAATAATAAATAATAATATAATAATAATAATAATAATAATAATAATTAATATAATAAATAATAATAAAATAATAATAATAGTATATCGATCATAATATACCAACATCTGCAGGTCTCTCTCCATCAAATTAATATATATACATACGAAGCTATACTAATATAAATCCACTTACTTAATAGCTATAGATCTCGTATTTTTAGGAATAATGTGCCCTTCTTGACTGTCCTTACTGATCAGGGTACGTTACAATTACATAATAGCTTCCCTTTAATTAATTACTGCAAATATAGAAATAATTACCATTGAAATACAGACTATCGTATCGAAAAGAAGAATAATAATAATAATTAATAATAATAATACTAATAATTATATAATATATAATCAATAATATATAGATAATATACATAATACATAATTCATAATCAATAATAAGTCAACATATATAATTCCATGCATGCCTCCTCTCTCCATAATATATAATAATATACTATAACAAATATACATAAATACCAATATATATTATATATATATATATATATATGATTATACATGAATATATATATTCCTTTATATATATATATATATTAATATATATATTATATATATTATATATATAACCAAGAGTGCTATGATGTTCGACTTCTCGAGCATACTAAAAAATAGCATGAGTTCATTCTCTTTGTCTTGGCATCTTCGGCACCCTCCTTGGCTCCATACGTAAATTTAGATACCCACAGTAAGTGGCATTGAATATGAACACGATATCTAAGTATATCTTACTCAATTTACCAAATATTTTACATCTGCAGCGACGATTGGTTATTACTTGAATCAAAGTGTGTTGTTTAATCAAGTGATTACATACTTGTATTTCACTATCTATCTATATAAATATATTTAACTTATATATATTATATAATATATTATATATTTATATATATACTATATATATATCTAAAACTTAATTATATTATATATATCAATAATATTTCATATATATTATATATATATATATATACTATATATAATAATAATTAGCTATATTATATACATATATATGATTATATACTATACTATTATATATATTAATATCTAGTATAATATATATATATATATAAAACTAATAGCTTTTATAGGGTGTTGCGGGCACACCTAGCCCTATGGAGGAAACACCTGATTTACTATATATATATATTATATATATTATATATTATACTATATATATATTATATATTATATATTTATATTATAATATATATATATATTATTTTGTATACTTATATACTATATATATGAGATATATATAATATATTTTAGTATATATTATTATATATATATTAGTTATACTATATATATATATAATATATATATATATTAATATATATATTACGTATACTTAATATTATATATATTATTTATATATATAGTACTATACTACTTATTAGAGAAATAGGGGTGTTTTCCTCCATAGGGGCTAAGGTGTCGCCGCACCCTTAGAAAAGCTAATTAGTTTTTTTACAATTACAACTTTTGATTATAAAATGTATTTGGTAGATGAGATGGTTTTTGTAACAAGTTATTCAATAAAAAAAATATATTAAAGAAAATTAAGCAATGTCTTTAGAACATATTCCAAATACTTATTTATTATACAGTGAGTGTACGTATCACAAAGGAAGTTTTCACTGTGCGCTGAAAGAATTTTACCTCCTATTTCCGTTCTGTCAGTGTTATTTCAAGCTCGCTCTCTCACGCTCTCTATTGTTTCTATTTTTCATAGGCCTTAAAATTATGCCCTGTAAACATCTTCGCACATGGACGTTTTGAACAGAGACCTTTTTTATTAATTATATTTTCTACATGTGGTTGCCTAGCTTGTTAGGCAATTTTTACTTTATTATATATATAGGTTATATATATTTATACTGTTATAAGATTATATTCTGTAGTACATTATCCTTATGATTACTGATGATTAAGATTATACTTAGTATATATATCGGTCTGTAATGTAGGAAAGTTTAACTTTGCCATCCTACTCACGGAATGTTCCTCGTAGTGGTTATAAGTTTAGTCTACTCTATTCACGAGACCATCTTATTATATCCGAGTCCACTATGTAGCTGTTACTATACTCTGCTTCGCCGATCCATACCTTTGCACCGTCGCTAATACTAATGTTTGTGGGTGCTCTGACATATCATATACCATTATACCGCTTAATCTAGCCCATCACAAGTAACCCTACACAGATACCTACATACTAGTATATAATTATACTATACTTATTATTATCCAGTGCTTATCCCGAGAGGCCAGAGGCATTATAACAAGAGATATCCTAATTATATTCGTCCTTTAGATAAAGATGTCAACGAAGTTTTTGATCAGAAAAAAAACAAAATTCTAATCAGATCAATAGTTAAATAAAATTATTTATTCAATATATTATTAATAACACCTAGTATAATGATGAGTAGTAATCTTAGATTTGGTGCAAGCGTATGCCTGTGATTGGACTCCTTGGCATCCTTGCAAGTAGGTTCCGATAGGCAAGAGTTACCAATAGATTTTATTTGTTACTCTTTGGAGAAAATGTTATTTTCTTTTTATATCCTTTTTAGGGGTTTCGAGCCGACGGAGGTAGGCCGAGAAACCCCCGGGGACTCTGTTCTATCTTTAAGTTTTACCGTGGGGTTATTTTTTGGTAAAAAAAAAATCAACATTATTTGGCAACTTGCGGCTGCTCTATGTCTCGGTACTTCGGAGCTCCTTACGAAGATTCGTCAAAAACATGCTTCAATAAAACTTTTTTTTTTCCCATCATTTTTGTTTGAAAACCATTTTATTTTTCAAAAGTGTTTATTCGGTTATTTACATTTTTTATAAAGGACATGGATAAAATATGTCGTTGATATAAAGATTCAAATGTTTTTTATGTTTTCTGTAGCTGTTATAGTTTTTAGTTACATGCTTGGCCTTCGGGAATGCTGACCTATAATATATATATATATTTATATATATGTATAATATATATATATAATAATATATATATATATATTATTAAGATTATATATGATTTATATATATATTATCTATATATCCTTATGCATATAACTATATACTACTACATTATATATATAATACTAGCACACCCTACCCTCAAATAGGAAAAGCACTTGATATATATATAATAACTACCTATTTAGTTATTATATATTATATCTATATAATATCTATATATATATAATAATATATATATTATACTATTAGTATATTATATTATATCAATACTTTTATTACTATTATTATAATATATATATATATATTTTATATATACTAATTATAGATATATATTTATTACATTAATCAGAGTAGTAGGAGGGGTATTTCGTGACTGCTCGTGCTGTAGCAACGAAGTTAGCATTATAGAAATGATCGATCGTTTATAAATTTCATAATGTTCGATTAAAATTCTCTCTCTTATTTTTTTTCTTTTGGGGGACGAAAAATTGGTTCAAATGCGGAGAGAAATATATATATCATAATAAAAAAAAGATTATGTAAAATTGAAACAAAAAAAATGTAAGAAGAATGCATATAAAAATTAATGCTATTTTTCAATTAAATTAAAAAAAGATGGCTTGCGCGCTCGAATGAAAATAGCGAGATTATATTTTTGTTTGGGTGTGTACGTTGCCTATAAATTGTTTATGATTTGTTGCCATTTGGCATTTCATTAATTTTACTAATTTTCAAGTTTCAGAAACTAATTCTGCTTATAGTATATACCGAATTTCCAAAATGATCTTGGTAAAAAAATAGATAAGTATTTATATGTATTATATATATAATATAATGAATTTATATATATATTATATATATATATATTATACTATATATACTCATATATATATATATCTTATATACTTATTATATATAATATTAGATATTATCAGCTTGGGTGCAGACGTACTTGTACTGTTGTATTGACGTTAAGTACATTTCTTTTGTAGTTACTGTGTACTATGCAGATCTAAAACCCGTTTATTGTACTAGCCTTTGTACTTAAAATTTGCAAAGTACTTGCAAAGTACTGTTTGGCATTTTAAATTTGAAGCAATTATTTTCTTTATCAGTAATTTTATATAATCATTGGATATTATTATTTATTATATAGGTATTCTTAAAAAATTTTTTTTCCCCATTTTTCGGGGAGGGGGGGATAAAATTTAAGTATGAAATGAATTACTTATAGTATATATATATTATATGTATATTAATAAAATATATATATAATATATATACATATATACGTATCATATATAATTTATATATATAACTTATATATTAGTTATACTATAATTAACTATATATATATAGTATATATAAAATAAATATATATATATATATATATATATATTATGTATATATATACATATAATACGCATATTATATATATATATATATAATATTTATATAATATATATAATATAATATATCTTATATATAATATATATATCATACTATTTATAGATATATTTACCATATGTGATATATACTATATATATTATCTATATAATATAATATATATATTATATATAGTAATTTATCATACGTATCTATAATATTTAAATTATATTAATATTATTTACTATACCAATATTTATAGGCTGATAAGTATTATATAGTAACTATTTATCCATCGCATCACTATATTATAGGTATTATTATACTCCATAGTCGTTTATAATATGTCTACTAACATATAAGCTATATATATATTATATATATATAGTAACGTCGTATTATTACCCTATATACTTTTCACTTTTATATAGTACTAACAGCCAAATGAATTACACTACACCCCACTCTCTCATGATATATTAGGCTGAGCATAGGATGATTGGAGACTTCTGGAGATTGTGCGACATTATGTATAACAAATGGTGGTTTATGGGGGCACACCCCACGCGGCGTTATAGTTTACCGAAAAAACTGAGTGGATGTTACGTAGAAGCGAGAGCCTAACGAATACTCAGTACCCCTTATATGTAAGGGATAAGTTGGCGATAATAGGGTAATGTTAGGTCACATTCACTATTCTAAGTCGGAATTGTATGCTTATATTGGGTTGTCATGTAGGGAAAAGTATATGCTGGGTATTTGGTCGAAGGTCGCTATCCGATCACCTGAATTGATCTGAATGGGTGAAGAACAAGGTGCATTTAGATAGGGTAGATAGAGGATGTGTGGATCAAACTTTACATTGAAAGCATAGATGATTGGGAGAAAAAATGATGGTGAGGAGGAGAGATAATTGTAATTTAGGTTTTATGGATTTGCACAGCGGTTAATGATAGGCTAGATAAGAAGGTCTATGGCAGGGTGTTAGTGGAAGGTGTGTGGGATGGTGGTTGGGGTAATTCTGCTGTGCGCAATCGGAATCAAAAGTATGTATAGCAGTTAGTGGTAAGCGGTGAGTGTGAAGACCATAAAGGTCGGAACAGTGATTGGTGTTCAATATGAATAGGGAGTGAGGCAGAGCATGTATATTATGTTTCCTCTGGTTACTTATTTTTCTATATGGATGGATTTTGAAAAGGAATTAGCAGATATATTAACGTGGCAGAAGAAAGTGTCAGAATGATGGAAAATGGAAATGAGAGAGTGGAGGGTTCCGCCTTACGGCTATTATATCAGAGTGATTTGGTGTTTGTATGGCGACATCTGAAGAGAGATTGAAGAGATTGGTAGAGAGATGTTGGTAGCTGAATGTTATAAAAGGACCTTGCCCATTCGCTGAGTTTGTAAATAAACGTGTTAGATAGAGTGAAGTATGGGCGTTTTCTCCTGATAGAAGATGTGACACGTGGGTGATCTGCACCTCGGTTGTTGAAGTTTTTATCCGAATGATGCGTGAGCAGGTTGGCAATAAAAACCGCAGCTAGTAGGTGGTGGTGGTGAACCGAAGTATATATATAGATAACTCTAGTGTGGGGATGACAAAGGGAAGTGCAGTGTATAGCGCAGAGTCGTATTAGTAGAAAGTTTGGCATAACCGCAGTCCACCGCTGCTGTGACTGCTAGGAAGGGTTGGGCTTGGTGCAATAACAATCGTTAGACCGTGACATTAAAGGCAGGCAAAGTCCATTGGGTGTGCTAGGTGTCCTTACATGCAGGGCTATGAGTGTGCTAACCCTGTGTTAATGCCATAGATAGATGAGGGTTACTTTCTGCTGGCCGTCGTGGAAATAAGAATTCGCGGGCATATACGATCTGAAAGTTCCCCAATGTGTTTCCAGTGGACAATCTTAAGGGAGAGTTAGGTGTGACGTAGAAAAGATAATTCGAAGTGGAAGGATCGCACCAGGAACCACAGAATATCGCACCGTAACTCCTACGGAGCTAGTTGCGCTGTAGAACCCACGCTGCCTGTGCAGAAATTGCAGATTAATTGTCGCGCAGCCTCCTTCCTCTCTCTTCGAGAATAAATGAAGTTCCCTATCTGCACGCGTTTGAGCCGCTCGTATACCTTAGGTCATGTGGAAAGGCTCTGGCAATCGGTAGTCGGCCTCTCGCGCCATGAGAGACTCCTACAAGGCACAATCCCGTGAGATAAATGATGACGTCTCACCCCTCCTCGCTCGTGCTTGTGGACTCCTCTTACCGCCGACTGTGTTGTGTATGAGACTCGTATTGAGAGCGTGAATGAAAAAAGTAATGGGCCGATTCACGTGGATTTATTCATGTGAGGTGTCAGTTTAAAAACAGGACTGAATGCTACGACCGGCACCTCCGAAGAAAAGATTTGAATACTTGGCCGATAGGCTGTTCATAATTAAGATGATGAACTAACAGTCAGAACCTGTTGCGCTACCGAGCTCAACGTGACATGCATGGCGGATGACACCCCAAGCTTTTGTATGACGAGGCGGATCTATGGTTGTAGCCCGTTAACACTAGGACAAGGGCTGAACGCACACTTGACGAAGTGCCACTATGTGTAGGGCCCGTCGCCCAGGCGTAGTCGGGCGCGTGGGAGCGTCCGGTGCTAATCGTGTGCTTGCTTTTCTACAGATTATTAACCGATCGTTATTCCTCCACCTTAAAGAGCGTAATCATAAGTTAAGAATATATGGCAGGGCGTTACAATCAGGCTGTTCTTTATCCGATTGCGTTTCATAATTGCCTGGTTCTACCATAATAACTTTTCTGGTTTCGCAGTACATAGGTTACCTCACCTTACGCCCCTAGTCTTAGGAGAGAGAGGTGTGGTATTGAATGATTGATGATTGAGTGTATGCATGGATGAATGAATCTGTATTGATGGATAGATGACTTTATTATAGTATATATTTATATACCGCATAATTTATCAGTAATCATATATATACTATATAGTAATATATATAATATTTTAATAATAGGATATATTACCAATAGCTATGATTAAGTACTATCCTATATACGGCCTTCTATACATGGTATCGATATATATATACCTATTACGGCTATCTTATCCGGTATATAGTATTTAATATTCCCCGTATCTCACTTATATATTAGCTACCTCGCTAAATCACGTATCTCAGTCTATTTATATTACTCCTTCCACTCCTATTACACTTATCATTACATCTTACCGCCTGTGATAATTGATCTCTACGCTCTATATACTATATCATTCAAAGATTTATAGATATATATAGATATATGACTATATAGATTTGACGGCCTACCATTAGATATATTAGTATATATAATACTATATTTATATATTATGTAATAGATATTTGTATATATAATATAATATATGTATATAATATTACATTATATATACCACTAACTATATAGCGATACCTACCCCCATACATATCACCTTACGCCTACCTCATAACCCCGCCCCTAGCCCTACTAGTACCGCTTATTATATAATATGCAAGTTGTCATTAAAGTACTATGTACTTGTATTGTTCTTTTGTGCTCTGGTTTTTATACTTGTACTTGAATAAATTCGGTAGAGCACTTGTACCGAATAATTCTTAGAGTACTCGCCTGTCTTGCCTACCTTGAAAGAACCCTGTTACTTGACCCCAAGCCCTGAGGCCTCCTATCCCTACCTATACCCCGCCCTATCCCCCCTATCCCTACTATATATCACCCTATATCACTTATTCACTAATATATTACTGACTCACTACCCTTATACGACTACCCTAGGTACTATAATATATATATTATAGTAAATATACTCAGTTCACTATCCCCTATATATACGGACTAGTACATACTAATACTACACTACCCGTCTATATATGATCTACATCGGGTCCTACCTGTTCTTATATCACTTCTTCTTCACTACCAGCCTATGGAACAGCTATTTTGCATGCCCCCACGAAATTATGTATATTAAAACAAATGAGTATACAGCAGAGCAGGAGAGAATGATGCAGAGAGAGCACTGAGAGGGATCAGCGCAACATCACCACCCCATGCCGAGGGAAGCCGAGAGAGCTTCAGGAGATCGACCTCTGGACAGAGGCGCAATGACGCTCTAACCCGTCGACAGCACAAGATGTGTGAACCGCCAAGCTAGCCCCGGCCTTTAAGCGAAACCGCGGACCGAGACGAATCGGAGAAGAGAGCAGAAACTCGAGAGTACGAGAGGATGACGAGATGCGCTGATGAGAGAGAGAGCTCGCAGGGAGAGGTGAAGATGAGAGAAGAGAAGAGACGGAGGAGAGAGAGAGAGACAGAGAGAAGAAATGCAGAGGAGAGAAGAAAGAGAGAGAGAGAGACGAGAGAGAAGAGAGAAGGAGAGACGAGAGAGAGAGAGAGAGAGAGAGAGAGAGAGTTTTAGCTATGATTACGAGAATAAACTTTCTCACATAGTTCCAAGCTTCCGTTTTTCCAATATATTTCCTGAAAGTCTTCTTATACAGGAACTTTATACTGCTGATTTCAATTTAGTATCACATACATCCATGGACTACTATGAGTGATAGGAATTCGATGCAGAAAAGATTAGATATACGTTGTTTTGAATGACGTGGAATTCCTTCGGCATTTATCAATTCAGATTACATTTCCACTCATCAACAAGGGACTTTGATTAAATTGCAGTAATTCTCTGAGAGACTCTATCAATGTTCCGTATAGATGAAGTTTGGAGAACAATTAGACATTTGATTGTATTGGATAGTTATTATTCATATTATCGCTAGTGTCTGAATATTGTATTATTAAACATCGCTTTAAGAACCCTATATAGTATTTATCTATAATATATATATTTATAAATATATATATATATAATATAAACTATATATATATATATATATATATAACTATATATATATAATCTAGTATACCTATACCAAACTCGAATAACATATATCAATATCCTAGTACCTCTCATACTATATATCCGCAGTCGAAGACGCTATGATTATCGTACAATAAATTTTTTACTAATACCAATGTCTCCTCAAGTCTTATTGTGCTGAGCAGATCTTAATCGAACTTATATATTAACTTAAAGGTCGCTCCAAGCGTAGACTAAACCGTTAGTATTGTGCATCTGATGAGTCGAGGAAGCTCAATCTGCAAGTAAGTGGACTCTTCACTAATAATGTAAACCAATTTATGAGGCGTTTAGTGACTTTGTAATGAACTACTCGATAATGTGGATATGAATACTAGAGGTGTATGCTCGGCAATGAATATAGAAAGATTCGCTTTTATTACTTGATTACAAGCAACAACTCATGTACTCTGAAGAGTCATGTCGTTATGAATCAGAGCAATCTAGGCACTGGCGACTAATCTGTTTCCAGATTAATGACTTCGAGGAGCTTCCCAGAATATGAATATCTATAATATCTAAAAATGATACCCGTCTAATATTAGTATCGTTATCATCCATGGCCTGCTTTACATTTTATATATCGGTCACCTCGTTCATGCTGATATTCAAGACGTTCGTCTCGGGTCCTAGAGTTTATAGTTTGGTAAGAGTAAATATGTTTCTTTATCACTACATCCGATTACAGTAGATTCGTATAACAAAAAAAACTGTGTAAGAGAGCATGATGAGACGTCTCGAGAATTGAGACTATGTGTCCCGCATCTAATGATAATTCACATAATTCATAAAGGATATCTTTTGATATCTTGATTGAATGAAGCATACTTTGATTATTCTCTCAAGTGTGTCAACGTTCTCTCTCTCTCTCCCTCTGCTCTCTATATATATGTACTCTACCTCTTCTCTCTCATCCTCTTCTTCTCTCTCTCTCTCGTCTTCTAGATCTCGCTCTCTCTCTCTTCATTATCTCTTCTCAAGTGGCTTTGGATTTATTATGGTAATATTGATTGTTGTTCAATAAGAAAAAACACAGAACTTATAAAGTAAAACCAGCAGATTCTTGAAGCAGTAAAACAGCCGTCAGCATTTATGTGACAAGGAACTGAGGATTTCATTCATCAATATTTCAGGTTTAATACTATGACTGTAGATTAGAATTACAAGATATGATAAATGATAATAAGTATTGATTAATGATAGTTGGAAGATACCAGTAATTATCTTGGATTTATATTCAGTGAGTAGGACGACTAGCTAATAAACGATTAAGAAGGTATAGTGGTAGATGTATGATTGATATAGCTCTCTCTTATTAGCATATCAATAGTCTATATAAGTATACGTTATAGTAACAGATATATATATACGTTATAATATACTCTATAAATCCTATTATACATTTGGGCTATAGACCTGACCCTTATATAGTTATACAAGGCTTACAGAATATAGTGAGCTTCGATAATCTACTGTACATATCAATAAGAGCCACTATCCGTATCTATATATAACACATTATATTTCAACTTACATTCAATTTTTCACCTACTGGACGTGGTACATGTGTTTTATAATAGTTGTTATAGCTCCTACTGCTTTGGTAGCGACCTGCCAACGTCGCGTCAATTAGTCATCTATTAGATTGCCTATTAATAGGAGTTATGCATTAGAAGTTTCGTAGATTGCACTTCGTAACGTATGAATGGAAAGTGCACAACTCTATTAATATTCTTAGTTTATGATGATCTAGAATCATCTATAATACCTACGCACATAGATACTTATACTTCACGCTTTGTTATAGCTAGAGTATGTACATAATAATACTATATACCTCACGGATATGACTAATATACTCATCAGATCAATCGTATGTTAATTCAGTAAGGATTATATCCATACCTATAGTTTGAATATATTATAATTATAATACTTAATATTATTAATATGATAAGATTTCCCTACTTTACCAACTCTTACTGACATACCACTCATATATAGCTTCTAACATATGTTTCGAAGCTATACATAATTACCGTATGATATTAGCTTAATAACGCTTAAGTAGATTATATATTGATATACAATACTATAAGAAAGGTGATATACTTAATGATAATACTGATTCTCACTTTATATAATATAGTCAAAACAGCATGACGTTATCTTTACATGTTTCATCACGCTGCCATATCTATTATTTATTACTAATTATCTCTTATAGGTCTCAATATAATAGAGATCCCATCTAATGTTACTATGATAATTTACTATTACTTACTAACATTTTGTCTATTATAATCGCTGATACTGTTAAATTTAACATGATACTTTTCTAATAGACATTTTATATCAAATATTTGATACGGAATTAAATCACTAAGATTGGAATTAAAAGGTTAGGATAAGCTATAAAAGGATCTCGATGAAATGAATGAGCGACACAAAATTAAATTAAGTGATTTAATACGGGGCTGCAAGACGACTGTCACCACTAATATAAATATTCATTCTTGGCAGCCCACTCGGATACAATACCTTAACAACTTAACTTAATTTGGTGCTCTATTCGATGTTAACCTTCTATATATAATTCCTATCTTGACCTACAACGACATGATTTTACTAACTGATCGCACAGGGTACCTCTACAAGTTTAGAGTGCCTGTGTAATATATATTATATAACCGTGCATACCGTTAATTAACTATTAATATATTATTACTTCGAATAGTTTATGTATACCAGATGCGCTTCGGTTACGTTCATATACTACTAATTCTATATTATATATTATATATATAATAATATCACTGATAATATACTAATATATACAATTATGTAGTAATATTTTATATCCCGGCATTAATGTACGTGATAGGCATCTTTTAATTGACTTATTACGGTGTTGTGCTCTTCGTATAACAAGGACGCTTAGATGCAATAGATCAATTAGTGAAATAAGAACCAATACTATTTGACGAATTTCCTTCAATTGCCCTCCGGGCTATACACACGTACGAGCTACGAGTGCATGTGCATGTGTGGTGGTGCTACTGAGGCGTGCAGTGGTTTGCATTTGTACATATGCTAACATTTCATAGATTGTTCTTTTATCCTTTCCATCTTTTTCGCATATTAAATTTTTATTCTTTCTGCTAACACCGTATATGAGGGATGGATCGCTTTGAAAGGTCCCGATAAGTTTGCCGGGTCAATTTTCTCGAAATTAAATGGAAACGTGTCGATTACCAAACCTGCACCGTTTAATTGGACTTGATTCGGTCTCTGAAATAACACCTCTCGCTCATTAATGCAGTGGATCTTCGCTCACTTTCACCTCCTGGGAGCCTCTTTCTCCTCTCACACCAGCTATCAGCTGTACATCACAGCTTCTCTCGACCTCCAGCGTGCTAAAGCCGGTCGAGGGCCCACACACACTCGCTCCAGTCATCGCCTAGTTCTTTCTCTAATTTTGTCTTAGCCATCATGGCATTATGCTTCTCATCCCAGGGACTGCAGCTTTGCACACCCAACATTCCCCTATCGATATATATTCCTTATTCGCAATCGCGACACCACTTCCCAAGTCTCTTAGTCTGTTCAAAGATTAATTGCTAATATTTGTGCAGCTGTATCGCATTGCTCTGATAGAAAGTTTTGAGGGCAAACGTGAAGGACCCCTATCCTACAGCCGCTTAAGGAGATGATGGTCTGTCCATGTCGTCGTTCAACACTATTACCGTGAATCAAAAACGTGTCCTATCTTGTCATCCTTTAAGTCTCCGGACAAACCCTCTGTTAGATGACCACTACCCCTTGATGTAACATAAGAAACATCAAATAGCACTGATTTACTCTTTAACACAGAAAGGCGAAAGATATTGCTGTGATTCTAAGAAATTAAAGCGGAATGAATAATGGTCACTATTCCTTGGCTTTTACCGCCGATTGAACTCAGAATTTCCGCCGTCGTCGGAACTAGCCTGACTACCCCAAATCCTCATCTTCTCTAATATCTCTGCTATCCTTTACACCCTTTATTCCACGTATAGGTGAGTATTTGGCTTACAACCACAGGTTTCGATAACGTTGTATCCCCGAGCCAGAACCGATATAGCTTTATAAATGCAGATGGCTGTTGGTCATCCCACGCCATAACTTGCTAGAAAGAAGGACGGGCCATAGTAATCATATGTCGCGAAGTTGTAGTGAGGAAGAATTTACTATCAATTAGCACTGTGGTAACAATATCCACTCTGCAAAATTTTGAAGGACCCTTACCGTATCTCTTTTCCCTAAAATGCCCTCGATCATTAATTCCTGTAGACTTGGCCAGGTACATGTGTTTAGGAGTTATTTCATCATATCGAGAATAGTAGGCACGGCATGAGAAGATGCCCCTCCTTACACCGCTCAAAGGCTGATGCGCTCGTATCCATACCAAGATCAATCTCACACCCCTATTGCTAAACCTCACTTACGTCAACCCCATTCTCTCACGTTCCTCGGGGTCGTGATGACTCTAACCTGCTCGCCGCACTGCCTATAATTAGACCTGACTCACGTTCAAATAGGTTCTACAAAATCAGTTCTCATCAGATCCAGATTCCCCACCCCACCATCAAATACATTGCTAGCCAGGATGGTGTCCTACCGAAGTCTAGATTCACACTGACCAGTAATGACACAAGTCTGGTGTACATCATTGCAGTCATAGCCCATTGCAAGAGATTCTGACCCATATTCAAACCACTCCGGCACGAGTGAGCTCTCCAAGATGGTTTACCCAACAGCGCGTATTGTAAGGTCGAGCGTCTCTTAGTCCCCTATATCTGTCGTTCCACCATCATCTCAAATTCCTGATAAAGCATCTTCCCTTAAAAAAGAAAAACCTCATAAGAAGACTCGAGAGATGAGAGCCACAGGCAAGATCCTCAGTTCCGACTATAAAAATGATAACGTCTCCGCACTTTCTAAAGTTGAGCACACGACTTAGATATAATAGAAATGCAGCTCACTGAAGAGATCCTCGCCATATTTCTCATTCTCTAGCTTAAAGCTATTTGACATCTCGACTCTCGTGAGCAAACTCAGTAACCACAGCTGACTACGAGACAAACGACCAGACCTCAACATGCCAATTTCTGGGAGTAGGCTATTCAGGTTATGCCAAGGCACGTCGCGTGGACGGGCACTCTCCTTGCGACTATAACTCTTCTGTCGATTTCCATATCTCAGAATTTAACATGCCTAAATGGTCAGAGTTCCTATACCCAGTGGTCTGAGACGACTGCGGCATATAGTGTTTCCTAAGTAGAGTTGAATGTCACGGACACCCTACGCTTATCTATGATATCCTGTGCTTTCCCGAGGGACGTGACTGGAAAGACCGCTCAGCTCAACACGCAAACGCTCCAGCGTTTTTATTGAAGCTCGTTACAGTAGTGAAAGGAGACCCCTAGATATACTCTCGCTATCTCTACACTTCTAACATTGTAACAGTCTCCTAAATAACCCACCTGATGTACACTGACAAAGTCTCCAGCATGCAGACATTTCGTATATCCAACGGATCCCCAAATATACACGGAACCTACTACCACCCATCTCTCGAAAGATGCACCACTTTATTTGGTACCACGTTCGATCTCCCGTTTCATTGGAAACAACTCTCCGTTTCTCCAGCATTTTCTGTATTGCTTGTCGTGGACAGTACTGGATATCGAGTTCCCAATCCCAAGCAACGAGCAACTGGCTGAGTTGCTCTTCCAAGTACTCAACGAAGATTGCACTATTAGCAGAAAGTATACATTATGAGCATCTCCTGGATTATACTCATAAGCGCTAACTATTTGGAGAGCAATCTCGTGGTTAAAACTGGTCGATAATCAGCACCAAACATTCTTGTTGTAGGACTCGACTATTCGCTAATAACCCCACCAAGGAAATCAGTTGTCATCCTCGTCGGGTACCAATCTCGCCATATTGTTTGATCGTTGTACTCCCGCTGGTCCTATACATATCATCGACAGTCTGGCCTAATAGAATAATTGGGTCTCTAGAAAGAAACTACGTTCTTCTGATAAGGTTATTCAATATAACAGAGAATGAAATTAGATATGAGTTGCCTATCTGCAATGGCTATTATCCTGGCTGGCAACGATATCTTAAATTTGAAGATACTTGTTCTCATTACTTGATTACTCTTAACTACGACGCAACTTTAAACCCATATACTACGTACAATCAAATCTTCGCAAATTTGATTGATACATTGGGAGGATAGCATAGATTATCATCTATCGGCTCTATTACGATTAGTCTATTCACTCATCATGCCATGGCATGCGTGTTACGCACATAGCTATTTAATATCGAGTCCTATGTCACGTTCGAACCTAGTGTAGAGGACATACTCGCTCTTAAGTGGATGATCTGTAGAGCGCTTAAGAAGAATTTGAAAGTATCCAATCAAGAGGTATATGACTTTCGATGTTCCCTACCTCTGACGATGCGCTTAGACTATCTCATAAGCCTCCGTGGCTCCGTCGCAGCACCGATCCTCATGCCCTCAATCTATCCTGCCTACGCTCTGTTGAATTTGTACTGGTATCCCTGAGTCGAGCTTCTTAGTAACTAAGTTAACCTATAGGACGGTTAAGCCAACATTTTTAAATGAGCTCCGGTCGGTGTCAATGTTCAGTGCCCTCTGGCCGAGCTTCAATCTTCGCCAACCGCTTAGATGACACGATTCTAGTTCATAGTCGGCCTAAGTACCTAATGATGCGCATAACTAGATTATGCGTTCTCTCAAGCAGCCCCCTGGCAGCTTTAAGTGTTACTTGCATTGCACATATGGCTTCGTTACCATCTGAGACTCGTGAACAGATGCTTTTCAAAATTGCGGTGTAAGTTAACATCTCACAAGCACAGCACGCGTCTTCGCGTGATCAGCGGATCTTAAGAATACTTCCTTTATGCTCGATTCTCCATTCTCTTGTGATATTCACCTTCTGTACCTACGTTCGAATGTTGCCTTATAATACCATACACGGGCATGCGGAACTGCGATATATCCATTTTCTACCTTAAATAGGAACTTGTGCACCCAACGACGCGTAGGTTCTGCCCCTCTCGATAGTCTGACTCAAGCGCTGCATATCAAATGTGTACGGTCGCTCGCAGCTTCATCATGACGCTGATTGTGCTGCCCAGGTCGCTAGTGTCTATACGAGGGCAGGCTAACTCTCCTACTAGTTGCAAGCCGATCGCGTATGATCCCTCTCAATTCTCATCTCTCTCATCGTCTTCATAAGCGATCCTCGCGTAACTAGTCTCTACAGATGCATAGACTTTTACGAACGGTCTCTGCTGTGTGTACTCAGGAATAAAGTATCTCACTATGCACGCGTGAAGTAGAAGCTTGCAGATCTCTGACCACCGGAAATTCTTCAGCAGGTTGGCCGCATTCGGCAACCGGGCCTTCAGCATGTCCGCTTACCCCACCAGAGTAGTGTCTACAAACGAGCCGGTAGAGATACAGAAAACATGCACAAGCCGTCTCCCAACTACAAAACGACACTTTGACCACTAATCTCAAATTTAATGAATTTGCATTATAAGACAGCAGCTGAGGCCAAGGTGTCTTCGAAACGATCTGAAGTACAACTTCTTACACTATCCAATTACACACTTCGAAAAAAACCCACACCTACAATAGTCGAACTCATGTATACTTTGACTGTCCAACTGCCACCAGTCCCTCTCGTTCCTTCAGCCGTGGAAAGTTGCGCAGGAAAACTATCTTGCGCTCACAATTTCTTACTCACAGTCCTCCGTTACGGACACCTGATAAATCGGATACGTTTCTAGCTCTATAGCCGCCGCTCGACCAGCACTGCACTCTAGGGTCCCTGCTAGCGGATTCGGACTTAGAAAACGAAACACTCCCAAGCTCTATTTCTCTAATCAACTCCGCAAAGACCTTATACAGGAATCGACACGAACCCATACACAACTGCATTGACAAACACACGCCACGCACAGACTTGCAGAGTTCAAACCCCTAGAATGACAACAGTGGCGAGAAGAATCATATCTACATACAACGCCGTAGGCTTATATCCCAAACACTCACCACCGACTTACAAGCGCATATCAAAACTGGCCACACACAAAAACCCACCCAGGGCCACGGGACCACCACCGAAAAAACTCAGAACACCGCCGAAACCGCCACAGGCCCACGAGCAACACAAACGACATGGCGAATTAGTAAGATGGTGTCTTGACGCACCGACTTTATGTTCGTTACAATATATGCTCTGTCCATATTCCATCATCTCCGCTTAGCAGCAATTTTGACTGCGATCTTGCCTACTATAAGCAGAACTCTGCCCATCATAACATCTCGCTTTCCATCTATACATAATCTAACATAAGTCATCTTGTCATCCCTCATTCACCAAAACCTTTTATAAAGATCGAACATTGCGGACGACAACCGACAAGACCTACACTCTTCAGAAATGAATTACGCCTGATCCGAATACTACAAATGTAAATCCGGCGTGAACAAACACCTCAGGATCACATCCCAGGAGCCACTACTCTCTACTGCCTCTCCGACGCCACATCAACAGGGCGCTTATATTCACAATCTTCCAAGTCTATGATTTCCGAAGACTCGTTCGACGCGGACGTCCTTGCTTAAAACTGCGTGAAAGACATTCGGAAAGCTCTCAACTGAGATTGTTCTTGGTGTTTTATTTTTACTATAGATCTTGAAAAAATGCTTTTATGACAACAAATGTGGATTAACTCTACCTCAGCTCGTGTACGGAAAGGACACCCTCTTCTCAGTATATTTAAATCCTCGTCTGCGCAAAGATCGCCCACAACTGCATTCTGGCTACGACATTGTATCTGTGAACAACCAACCTCTACAACAACGCCCTTATATCAGGTTAAAATGGCGATTCCAAGCGGCAGCTGTTTCTTACAGTCATTACTCTAAACTTGCCTCACATCTTAGGATTCAGATGACATCGATTACTTATATACCCCCGACACCCGGTCAATCTGTTCTCTCTTATTGTTGGATGACCCTGCGCATATATGTGAAGCTCGGGCTGGGCCAGGCTTATCATGGTATTCCTTGAACGGGCGTACTTCACAATAGCTAAATCTGAGAAGAACCCAACTCCTTTACACACCAACCTGGCAACACACTCACCAACCGCACCAAAGCATTCACCAATGGTCCTACTCCCACTCTTGTCACCCACAAAAACTCGCCCCCAGCAGCGTACCACCTTCATTAGGCCGAAAAAGAGGAACATCGCGCAAAGCACACTGACACCTTCCTTTGCGAGCCTCACATCCCTAACCATATAGCATCGCCCGACGTCTCTCAACACCAGACCCGTCCACCCTTCACACAACGTACAACATTGTATTACAGACTGCTGCTACTATTCACTCACTAGGGACGAATGGCCCAACACTACTGCACACCTAACAAACCGCCACGCATCTAAACAATCATAGAACACAGACACATGACCTATTGTAGCGACTAAACATCCCTTCACATCATTGACGCTATTATTGTCCAAAAATCATATGAGAGTCAGAGTAGATCTCAGTCGTCACTTTGACGTTCTACCTAAATTGAACATTCACTACTTGAAATCGCAATGGGACTAAATGGCATGACGTACCGTAAAACTAGGGATCCTCAATCAAAATCATGCTAAACACTGTCTACGATCCCAACCCATACATGAGGGATGCGAGAGCGTGCCACCTGGAGCCTATCCGAATTAGTTCCATCCAGAAGTGGGCACGTTGAAGCTGTGCATCTCGAGTGCTCGCTGCCAACTCTCTTCGAACGGAATAACCCGAATCATCATGACATCAACGTGCTATCTATTGCTTTCAAATCCCAATACTCTGCTCTGAACCGATTCTGAGGAGATACCTTCAAATCCTCACTACCCCAACTATACTCGGCCCACTTGCAAACAACAAGGTACACATCAATACCTTACCACACCACCTGACTCGCGAATATTAACAAGTTCATAGCGCAGAGATAGCATACCCGATTCTGTGTTAAACGTGACATAGAAGAGACAAACACCACTAAACTCACACTTTGGACCGGCTCGCATATCCCTAGAGGCTGCCACAATGACTTGTACTGGACTTCGCTCCTACTCCCAAATTAACCACACACCGTATGCTTGTTAAAGGTCAATCACTCTCCTTAATATCTTATACACAGTTCGTAATGGACAATGAGCGATTGCCAAAGTCTCAGGTGCATTATTCCTGACGCTCTACAAAGGGGAGAGTGTGGTGCCGACCATAATCGGCTGCTCCTTCACCGCCGCAAATCTCTCATATCCTCATCATGTTACAAAATAATGTTAAAGAAGCCTTAATATCTCAGAAAATTGCGCCTTCCTCTCGAATTTATTCTTTAGACCAAACCACTCTTATTTCATTTACTCATCAGATTCCCTCAAGCACTCCACGCAAATTACAAAGGCCTATTCTAAAAAGACACAGATCGACGAACATCACAGCTGTTATCGAATTAATTTTCGGTGTCACCTCTAGCAAGAAACCACTACAGGGGTAATGATTGGTCCTCTACGGACGTTCAAGTGGTAACTCGGCAATAAATCCCGCGGAAAAGCCAAGTACAGGCACGGAATGAGCGCCTTCTTCCTCAGGAGCCTGTCCAAGCAGTTACCTTCCGAGATTGCATCAACAACGGATCCGTCTTTCCAAATAAACTGCAATGTATAATCGCTGGATCTCCGCACACAGCGTCATCCCGCTCTACACTAGGCAGGAATGCTGGTAAGTGATCAACAGAGCCCGGAGGTCGAACTCTAGAAGTGCAAAGATCCGACACTACTGGTGAAAGTGGTCATCTCTCACCGACGCGGAGCGCCTCTCGACTCGATGGTGATACTTGCAGGCGCCCCGCAATTGCCCTACACAATCCACTAAGCCAGTAGTACTATTACGGAGTTCCCCCCACCCCAAATCCCTGTCCAATTTGCCGCCGTCGTTTAATGCCCTGCAATCTGTTCACGACATTAATCTCAATTGAATATCAGCACCCTCAACTGGCCCAAATCTCCCTACACACGACAACCTTCCATCATTTTTATCTACTCTTTTGGTCACGACCACATACCACAACCTATCACCATAACGACGCGTCATCTCGCTCTCCGTCCGCTCTCACACAATTGAATGGAATAACCTTCCATCTTCTCCTTCTACTCAGAACACAACATAAAATTTCCGGTAAACATCTCTCATATTCTCATGTTCCTAACCGTTTACGCACAAACCACGAACACATTACCCAGATTAGGCCGCACAATGATAATAAAGGACACGTAATTATATTACAGTGCTAATTTATTTATTTTATTAATCTCGATATTGATGGATACGTTATACGTCTGAAGAACTCCTTCTCCTTCACGACATTCTGACCAATCAAGATCATGGACTCGGAGAACCTCACGATGTAATTGAAATCATACACAGAGCTGAGTTGGCCGATATCCCCAGTGCGGCGAGTCGGTGAAAGTTCTGCATAACCACCGCACATGCTCCATCAGTACTCTCACACACTCAACATACATATAATATGCTACATACTATAATACTACACATACCCCCAAAATACAGTATAGATAATACGCATAATAAAGCCGGAACGAGCGAACCCAACGCCAACGGCAACCAGAACCAATACTCACCGACCAGAAACGCCCAAGCACCGAAGCGACCCCATACTACAAGATCACGAACAGAGACTACCTAAAGCCACGAAAACTCTATGCACTACTTATATATCAACTAATACTATCATTATCTCATAGACTGATGCAGGCGTACAGCCGCCATCCGCCATCCCCGAGCGCGAGCATCCGCACCACTTATCTACAGATCGCGATCCGACATCCCGCATCGCAATCCGCCGCTTTGCCTTGCGGATGCTTCGCCGCGGATTTTCCCACTCTGTCGAGCATTTGATCAAGAATATCTACTAATACACACCATACCTCTCCCGCTGAATCTGAAAAAGAACAATGAAAATGAAAATAAAGATGAAAAACGAAGATGAGATAACCGGCATATGAATAAATAATCAAAATCATAAATAGTTACAAAAAAGAAATTTCCAAACTAAACGTGCCTCTCTTCAGAATATGTGGTGGCGGGGGACACAACAGACATAGATCCAACAGCCAACCTACGATCACTCGCTCGTTCGCAGTCAGCCGCGACTCTACCGCCCCTTATCACCTCAAAACAAGGTTATTTACCACTCTGTCCTATTAATGTGAACAATGACATCAAATACACCAGCAATTATAAGCTATTGAAACCTTTGAGGAAACTACAAAAATCAGCGCCTCTACAGCTCTGTCTCGATGGCTAACATTAAAATCTCAAGCTAAGAAGCAATATTGAACCATCTTCAAATGAAAATTATTACTGTTTAAAAGAAATGAAAAGCAGTCATTAAACATAGTATGGCGAGAAAACGGCTTTGAGTTCTGATGGAATAAAGACCTTTTTCTATTGCAACCTTCTTAGATCCCCGTAATATAAGAGAGCAAGTTTTTTTGTAACACAATATGAGAACAAGTTAAATCGTAACCTTTGTGATGCAGTTGGAACAAACTTCAATCGAACAAGGTCTCTATAATTCGCCACCCATTAAAAGAAAAAAACGATGACAGAACCAACACACCTATACTACCTAAACTCAATGAACATATTCACTGGGGGGTGAATTTTACAGCATCCATAGTGAATGAAAGAAAACCACACCCGAGTAACAAAAAGAATTGTAGGGCAAATGATTGAAAACTATCACCACAAAAACGACTAGATTCAAATCAATCAGGTTAGGTTGGAAGTTAAGCACAATGTTTACCACGCTTTGATTGAAACCTTGCAAGGAAATACTTGCCCTGTCCTCCAACTTATGTTTCCAATCTGGAGTAGTTTAAGGCAAGCTGGGCCCTTAGCAGAAAAAATGAATGGCTTTTCTCAGCCCACCTTCCTATATTTGCAATATTCACAATTAATAGTGCCACAAGTATATAATCGCTTGTAAAATTCTTTCATAAAGGGTTGCACAACGTTGGAGGGAAAGAGGTTGGGTGGGTGCATTTGAGTTGGATGGGTCCCACTCCCGTACCCTGGTACTAAATTATTATAATAAATATGCAGTAATAAAATAGAACTAAAGGTTATAAGTTCATATATACTATACTATATATATTATATATATAATATAAATATCTATATAATCTTAATATAGACCACCCATATATATCATATATTATAATATTCTAATATATTATACTACCTTATATATCAATTCAACACGATCACATTATTCGAGATCCGCATCCGCATCCGCGGATATTAAAATTCAAAAATCCGCAATCCGCATCCGATCCAGCGGATGACGAAACAAAATGAGCATGCTGCATCCACCGCACCCCACCAACCACAATATAATATATATCATAAAACTCCACAACACCACTCATCAAATACAACCCATCCTCCATACACTCTAATACTAGACATTTGATCTATATAAATATATATACATATATAGTATACTATATAATATATATAGATTATTATTATATAATACTATATCATATAATATATATATATATTATATATATATATATAATATAATATTTTATTTTATAATTGATTAAAATGATTACTTATTCACATATTCACAGCACTAAAGAGTGAATTTTAATATTCTTGACATCATAAGTTGACATTACAAACCTCAATCTTTTATTATAATTTGCTAGGCTTCTTCTTCATATAATATACTAGTATAAGTAATTATATATATAATTATATATATATAGTATTATATATGTATATTATATGATATATATATAGTTATATATATTATATATAGGTAAGCTTTAATATCCCACACCTTGGGAAAAAAATGCAGTTGTTGCAGATGGGCTTTAAGTTTAATTAGAGGCTACAATTTTGCAAACAAAGAAAGCTTTTATTAAGGCAAACTAATATATATATATATTATATATATATATAATTATTTATAACGTATATGATCTATATATATATATAATATATAGTAAGTAGTATAATATAGCTAATATCTATATATACGGTGAGCTCTATTATCCAACAGAGAGCGGGCAAAAGAGAAAGGAAAGAAAGGATGAGAATAACCGCGAACTAATACATTATTTCTCAGTAAAAGAACTCAAACCTATAAAAAAATATAAAAAAAAACATCCTAATTATCTATTTAAATCGATGTAACCTTACATAACTTGCTGAACCCTAACTAAATTGAATATATAATAAATTAATATTAAAAGCTTCAAATTATAGGAAAAAAGTAGCTTCCGTTTTCGATATCACGCACATTTTATTTCATAAATGATTAAAACAATAACTTTCTTAAAAGAAGTCCTAATTATTTATAACTAGATGTAACCTTACAAATGACCAGGCAAAAAAAAGAAAGGATTGAAAACTAAAAAAAGTCTAAAACAAATAATGGATATTACGTTGTTTATTACTATTTTATATAGGTTTGAAATGTTAACTGAAATAAAATGCATCGTGGACGTATCATCCCCGAAAACGAAGGATGCAGCTTTTTTCCTATCAATTTGAAGCGGTTGAAATATTCTACCATTGATTATAATATTTTCAAGATCTTATATTAGGCTCCAAGCTATCCTCTCCATCCCGTACTCATTA
>JABUQX010081292.1:15000-20793 GCA_015478945.1 Trachelipus rathkii | reverse complement strand
GGGAAGAATCTTTTAGCAGGTAAGGAAGGAAAGTGTTTTCCTTCGTTGTGATTGGTCGGAGTGTTTTCCCTAGTTCTAAGCTAACCACCTTGGCTTGGCGAAAGCCTTACCGGCTCAAGCAGCCAACCGGTACGCGCGGTTGCTCCGCCGCGATCCCTGCTGCCCCGGAGCGCCAGCAGGTCCCAATATTTCCGCCTCTCCCTCCGCCGGGCCCCCTCGGGCCGCATATTCCGCGTTCCCGCCCGCCCGGCCGCCCGCAGGCGGCATATTCCGCGTGTCCGCCCGCGCTGGGCGGCACCGCAGGCGCAATATTCCGCGTTCCGCCGCCACGGGATTATATAGTATTATATATAATATATATATATATATATTATATATAATATATATATATATATTATATATATTAATATAATATATATTATTATATATATATATATAATATATATAGTATATATATATATATATATATTTTATATATATATATATATATAATATATATATAATATATATTTTATGATATTATATTTATATATATATATTAATAGTATATATATATTATATATATATATATATATATATAATCATAACCTGTGATATATATTGTGTGTTGGTGAGTGTATAGTGTGCTACTGGGCGAGCTTGTATGGTTGTCTAGGCGTATGTGCGTATGTGTGTTAATAGAGACATAGTGTATTGTGATAAGTGTTAAGTATGTAACTGCTTATAATGAGAATATCAATGATAGGTGTGTTCAAAGCTGACGCCATCAAAGATGAGTTCATCAAAGATGATCCACCAAAGCTGAGGTACCAAGAAGTAAGTTATAAAGTTGAGGCATCAAAAGCTGGGACGCAATCAAAGCTGAGGAATCAAAATAGAGCATCAAAAGTTATTCGAGTGGGTGGGGGCGTATGTGTAAGTGTGTGTGTGTGCTGTGTTGTGCAATGTTGTTGTTCTAAATAATTAATAACATAGGCAGAATGATAATAATAACACTAAGCTTCATAATAATAAAATAAAAATAAATGTATTTAATAAATATACGTTATATGTGTAAGTGAGTGTGTGTGTTGTGTGTGTGTGTGTGGTGTTGTGTGTGTGTGTGTACGGCGTGTGCTGTGTGTTTCGTGTGTGTATGTGTGTTCTACAATAATAATAATAACAATAGCATTAACAAAAAACACTAAGTATAATAATAAATAAAATAATAAAAATAAAAAAGTAATATAAATAAAAAATAAAAATAATAAAATAAATAAAAAAAGTATTAAACAAAATAAAAAACATAATGTTAATAATATGCTGAGTTTAAAGTAGTAAAAGTGTTTAGTCATAAATAAAATGAGATGACTCATAGTAATATTTGAAAAGAAATTCTTTGAGATGTTTAAGTATGAAAATAAACGGATGACTGCGTAGTATGATATATATATATATTATGTCATTCGCGCGAGGGAATATTGCGCCTGCGGGCGCCCGCGGCGGGCGGGAACGCGGATATTGCGCCTGCGGCGCACGCGGCGGGAGACTGCGGAAAGATTGCGCCGCGGGCGCACGCGCGGGGGGGACGCCGGCGGAGCCACCAGCGGGCTGCAGGGTGGCTGCGTTTGCACGGGTGTGGGCTCATGTGAGCTCCTGGGTTAAGCTGTATGAACTAGGGGAAAAACTTACTCCCGCACCAATCACAAGTAAGGAAAACATTTCCTTTCTTACCGCTTAAGGATCTTCCCGATCCGAGCATGTTTCAGTTTGATATTTATAAAATAATAATAACCTAATGAATCTTGTCTATACTGGAATTACCTTTTGACCTGGTATTTAGGATTTTAAATTAACCTCGTCTATAAAAAGGCTTGATACCTAAATTTAGGCCTTATTTAGGTCCCAACGTAGTCGATTGCACCCACATTTACAGAAAAAAGGTCAGTTTTGAAATCATTATTTCTGAACCGGTGTTTATTAGGTCATAGATGCCCGTTGTTGTGAGTATATTCTAAAGTAGTCGGTTTTGTTGTTTTTGTGGTTGGTTCCGGGTTTTTACAAAAATATTCACATTTTTACAGTTAGATGGAGGACTCTCTGTTTTCTTGTATTCTGAATGAATATGCTTCGGTGGTTGTGTGTGTTTTCTGATGGTGTGGCTCAACTGTACGATGTAGATTAATATATATAATAAAAGAACAACTTCTGATTTATTTAAAAATTTGAGAGATTTTTAATTAAGTAACATCGACTGAAAGTATGTAAAATGATAAAGTGTGAATAATAATTGTTATTTTAAATAAGAACTAGTAAAAGATTAATTTAGAGAATACGGTGGTCTATGAATTAGCAGGAGAAGAACTTATTATGTTCTTTTTATACTTTTCATCGGTATAATTTTGGGATTTGTTTATCAGTAAGTCAATAGAACAAAAACGTCGCATAGCTTGGTGTAGAGGGTGCTAGGGGCTGACTCTGCTGTGGCTTAGTGCTGCTATTGTGTTGTGATATCTGATTTTATTTACGTAGGTTATATTCGTGTAAGTAAGTATATTGGTTTTTTGTAATGTATTAATTTCGATATATTAAGTGGATGTGAGGTTGTTGAGCTTTTTCATAGAAGGGTATTTTTATTTATCGTGTAAGTTGTTTTAAGAAGTTTTTTTATAAACAATAAAGTGTTATTAACTTTTATAGATAATATTAATGCTTGTTGTTCATAAGATATATTTTATTGTTTGATAGGTTATTATAGATTTGAGGTGTTGTTTGAAGGAATGTTTTGATAGAGATATGGGTGTGTTAGTTATATGTTGTATTTGGTATGTGGTGTTTGTGTGTTGTTGATGCTTGTGTTGGGTTGTTGTGTTGTGGTTTGTTGATAGTTTTAGGTATAGAATGTTACGTGTTTTTAATATTTAATAATCAGTAAATATGTTTAATAAATTATACGGGTTATATATGTGTAAGTGTAGTGGTTTGCGGTGGTTTGTTGTGTGTGTTTTGGTTGTTGGTTCGAGTGTTTTGGGTGTTAGTGGTTTGGTAATGTTGCTGTGTGTTATGTGGTGGGTTGTGTTGGTTTTTGTGTGTTGTGTGGTGTTCTTTGTTGATGTGTGTTTGCGTGTTTTGTTGGTGTTTTTGTTTGCTTTTGTTTTTGTTTGTTGGTGTTTATATTCTTGTGAGTGTTTGTTTTGTTGTGGATGAGTGGTTGTTGTGTGTTAGTGTATTTTAGTAAAGATCTGTGTGTGGAGTGTAATGTTATAAATTCTTGTGTTGTGGTTGTATAGGTTAGAAGTGCGGTGTGTGTTTTGTTTGTTGATGGTTAGATATCTTGGTGTGTTAGGTTCCGGAGTTGTAAAGTATATTCGTTTGTGTGTAGGTGTAAGTTATTAAATTTCGGTATAGTGTGCGTGTGTATACTGTATTAAACTCGTGTGGCTGGTTAGATCGGTTTGTCCTGGTAAGATTTTTAGGTAGTTGTTTTGTCGTTAATTATGAATGTTTGTTGTGTAGTGTATTAGTCGTTATTTTGTGTTTGGTCTCAGTTATCTGGTGTAATAGCTGTGGTTTGTTTGTTTTTGTTGTGTTGTTTGTGTTTGTATTTTGTTTGGGTTTGTGTTGCTGTGTGTTGTGTGAGTGTGGTGTTGAGTAGTTTATAGTCTATGTGCGGTTGTTATGAGTGTAGAATCGGTTTTGTGTTGGGTGTGGATTGTTATATATATCTTGTTTGTGGGTTGTGATGTGTTTAGTGTTGGTGTTAAGTGTTGTATGTTTCTTGATGGGTTAATGTAGTAGTAGTGTTTGAGTATTGAGTGAGACTGTTGTGCATTATAATAGTGTAAGCGTGTCCTCGTTTTGTGTGTTATAAGTTGTATGAGATGTAGAGTTGTGTCCTGGAGTGTTAATATGTAAGTGTTCTATAGGGTTGAGTATTGTTGTATGATGCTAGTGTGTACATAATGTATATGGAAGTGTTGTTTATAAAGTGTCAGTATGTGATATGTTGTCTTGATTTAATGTGTTTAGTTAGTTGTTGTGTTTGGTGGATGGGTGATTGTGTTAGTGGTGTTTTATTTGTGGGGTATGGGTTGTGTTCTTATATATGAGATGGATTATATACAAAGGTGCATAGAGATGTAAGTTGGAAGACTAAGTTATAGATATATATAGAATAATGAATGTCAAATAGATATATAATGATTGTAATATTAAGATGGTATATATAATAATTAGATATAAATTGTATGTAATAAAATAAGTTATTAAAGATTCATCATTGATTCATGTATAAGAATCAGTGAATTGTTATGTATAATGATGATGACGGTTGTGTGATGAAGCTGTAGTGTTTATATAAATCGATTAGTTTGAGTTTTTTATAAGTCGGTGATGTATTGTTAATGATCTATTTATGATGTTTTTAAGGGATAGTTAGTATAGATCATGATGTGGTAAATGTCTCTGTTGGTGGTATGGATTAATAACATGTATGTTTGAGTAATGCTAGGTGAATTAGCAGTTTATATAATTCATATAGCGTATAGTCGTAATTCGTGTTGGTAGTGGTGTTAGGGGTTCAATGGGATCCTGTTAGGGTTATTTGGTTTAGTGGCTTTTATATATGTGATTGGAAGTTGTATTGTGATGGTATTAAGCTATAATTGGCAGATAGATTGCTCGAGAATTAGTTTTGGTTGTAATAGAGTCTAGTGTGTGGTTATATAGAGTCGAGAGATATGTTTAGTATGTTATGCTTAAGGTCGAAAGCAGTGTTAAAAAATAATGCTTGTAATTATAAGACGCGTCCGCTTTTGTTGGTGGTTTAGTCACTTACCTTCTCTGATTTGTATTTTACTGATTTTTAGAGTGTGTTTTTGTAAGGTGGTTGATGTTGTGGAATGTTATTTATTAGGTATGATGTAGTGTAGAATCCTCTGTTAAACTTGATGAGTGTTGAGATGATCATGGAAGCAGAAAGTTTAACAGCAGTAAATGCAGAAAGTTTAAAAGCAGTAAGCAGAAAGTTTAAATGCAGTTAAAACAGAAAGTTAAAGCAGTAAAGCAGGTAAAACAAAAGCATACTAATCCCTTAGGTGTTAGGTAACACATCTATTGATTTACTGATTTATGCTTTAAAGTATGTAATGTTAATAAATATGTGAGTTAAAGCAGGAAAAAATAAAATTGTTTATATATTCAGGACACTTGGATTTTTTTCTTCTTTACATACAATTTTTTAAATTTATAAATTAAAAGGTATTAAGTAAAAAGACTTTCACGGTTAAATATATATATATATATATATATATTATATATATATATATATATAATATAATATAATATTATAATATAATATTATATAATATACCTTATAGTAGTGGGTATACTAGTATATATATATATAGGCTATAAGTGGTAGAAAAATACTAACTCATACTAGGAAGCATCCTAGCAACGTGTAATATAACACCAATCGAATCCTCATACCTATAACCTAGGGGTAGACACCCATATAATTTTAGGGGGGGGGGGGGGCTATTCTCGCTCAGGGGAGGTAGAAAAGGCTTGAAAAAACAGTGGCAACTCAGTTCGGCACTATGTGGGCATCACTTGGCACTATGTCGGCACTCACTGTGGCACTCATTGGCACTCACTGGCACTCATTGGCACTCATTGGCACTCACTCGGCACTCACCTGGCACTCAATATAATATCTCACTAGAATAATCATAGAACACTAACAGAACATCACTAGATACTTCTTACGATGATTGGGAACCATCAAAGCCATCAAAAAGCATAACAAGGTCA
>JABUQX010081292.1:5000-7500 GCA_015478945.1 Trachelipus rathkii | reverse complement strand
TCGTAAATTAAAGTAACACGTTTAACGGATGTAGGGGAAAATTGTAACTCGTTAACGTTAATTCACTCCTTTCGAAATTAACGAAAAGCGTTAAAGTTAACGAAAAAATTAACGAGTTAATTAACGGAATAACGCTTTAACGCGTTAATGCCACTTTGTAAATATATATTATATTATATATATATATTAATATATATTATATATATATTATATATATATTTATATATATATATATATATATATATTATATAGTATATATATATATACTATATATATACAGTGGCGACTCCAGTAACTTTTTTTACTCTCGTTTGCGGCTCTCTCTCTCTCTCTCTTCTCTCCTTCTCTCTCTCTCTCTCTCTCTCTTCTCTCTCTCTCCTCTCTCGTCTCTCTCTCTCTCTCTCTCTCTCTCTCTCTCTTTCTCTCTCTCTCTGCTCTCTCTCTCTCTCTCTCTCTACTATATATATAATTATATATATATATTTATATTATAAATAAATAATATATAATAATTATATATATATATTATATATATCTCATAGTATATATATATATATATATATATATATATATATATATATTTATATGTATTATATATATATTACAGTTGTCACTACCACTTACGGGCAGAGCCTATTCAAGGAGGGGGTATTGCACACATCAGTTATTTATCAACTAACGCAAATACGCAGATGAGCACAGACCCAGGCTTTAAAGTGAGAGAGATTTAAATTCAGCAAGAATTTTGTTTATGTTAAGGCCAAGGATGTTTATATTGTCAAGAGAACCGTCGAAAGAGATAGGAAAGTTAGAAGGTGTCTTAGAGAGGGAGATTTTAGAAGTTGGGTTTAAAGAATTGAATATCACAAGGTTGAGACGACCCCACCCGGAAAATCTATCCAGGTCAGCGAGAATAGATCGGAAAGAATTAAGACGAGAGGCAATTCTAGAAGTAAAAGAGGGAGCAGAATTTGAAATGAGTGGAAGAATAAAGGGTCGAGTCTCGGCATACGAGTGGATAGAGTTAGATGTGCAGGTCGAGAAGATCATTAATGAAAAGTAAGAATAAAGTAGGAGATAAGACAGAACCCTGAGGAACACCACTAATTGACAGAAAAGAAGAAGTTGCCGCCCCATCAACAACAGCGATATTGAGCGATTTGGAAAGGAAAATTGACTAGTAAGCAAAGAGAAGGGAGGAACCCAAAGGAGGGAGAGCTTGGGAGCAGTGACGCGTGGCGATACCTCCGAAACAAATGCTTGGATATAAGTTCAAGCGCACCACACAAGTCTCTCCCGTAGTTCCTGAAAGGGCGGAAAACCTTAAATCAGTTAGATAGGAAAGTATGTCGCCAGTAGACCTCGAGCGCCGGAAAGCCGTACGGCGACGGAAAAGAAGAGAAATGGAGACCCAGATGATTCTACTGAGAGTTGAGTAGGGTTTCAACAGGGCTGCGGAGCAGGGCAAATTTTTCTCCGGGCTCCACTCCGGCTACAGCCATTTTTAAAATTACCCGGCTCCGACTCCGGCTCCGGCTCGGCTCCGGCTCAAGCATTTTTTAAATTACACCGACCCGATTCCAGCTCCGGCCGGCTCCGGCTCAAGCATTTAAAATTGCGGCTCCGACCCCGGCTCGCAGGCATTTCTTTAAAATTGTCGGCTTCCGACTCCCGGCTCCGGCTCCGACCCTAGTTATAATTCCTTCTCCATTTACCAGTCTTGAAATCATTAATTCTGATACAAAATTTGAGGGTTTATGATGGAAATTTAAATGTTTGTTTAATGACATCTTATTAACCTAGATTTAAACTTAGAAATATTTTATAGGAAAATAAGAATTTAAGCAATTACAGAAATGGATCATTCACTTTCTTCTACAATTTAATATAATTCCTCTTTGAACGATGAACTGCATGTACAGTTACGTAATTATTTAATTTTACTAGTGTATTTTTTTTTCTAAAAAGCATTAAAAATCATATTTTAGATTCTCCTAAGGTTTAAAATAATTCCTTCGTTGAAATATTTGAGCCGAACATATATCAGGTATTGTATATACAGATCAGCTTATGGGTAACCAAGAAGTATATATGCTATATAATATATATATAATATATATATATATAAATAATATAATATTGATATATATATATACTATACTGATATAGTAATATATATATATATATTACTTATATACATCCCTATATATATTATATATTTTTATAATATAATTTCTTTTTTCTTGATACAATATTTCAAACATGATTTCACTCTGACATCACGAATTAACGGCAGAAAATGGAGTCATAACACCTTGTTCTTAAAAATAAAAAAGGCACCTATTAAAATCCTCCTGTAACGATGTCCTTAGATTCCGATTTTATTATTTTTTAAAGCAGAAAATAAACTCTCAACATTCACTTGAATAGGAGGCCAAGCTGTAATTGTACACTCTGCCTCTTTGGAATACTTTAAGATATATCAATACACCCATCGCCA
>JABUQX010081291.1:27500-29819 GCA_015478945.1 Trachelipus rathkii | reverse complement strand
TTGCTTATATATATATATATTATATATAATATATATCTATATATATAATATATATATATATATACGGTATTGATATTATTTAATATATGATTATATATATATATATATATATATATTATATATTATAATATTATATATATAACTATATATATATATAATATATATATATATATATATATTAATATATATAAATATATATATTATATATATATATATATATTATGATGGGAGACATCCACATCCGCATCCGCATTTGCGAAACATCCGCACCTAAATTGACATCCGCATCCCCACTAACGGCACATCCGCATCCGCATCCTCTTTTTAAAAATGAGGATGCTGAGGATGTGTTTCTACATTTGATTAAATGCATATAAAATAATTTGTCATCTTTATCATGGGAGTTTATGGGAATAATTGTAATTTTGAATTTCAATTTCTGTATATATAATTATATATATATATATATAATATATATTATATATATATATATTAATTTATATATATATTTAATATATATATATATTATATATATATGATAATTATATATATATATATATAATATATATATATATATATCATTATATATATATATATTTATATATATATATAATATATGCGTTTTTTCTTGGCCGCCTTGCGTCGCCTCTACGCTAGCTATAATTGGAATGACTGCTTTGAGCTTCTGGTGGACGCTTCGGCTTCTGTCGCGATAAGGTGGGAACTGTAAATGGTTATGGTATGAGCGTTCATTCCTCTTCGACTTTAAATCTTCTCTCCTCATTACTCCTGGTTCAATCGTGCTTTTGCTCTCTGGTCATTCAGGCTAGAGAACAGTGCTTATCGGGGTGGAAAAATTCTCGTTCTTCTATCACCCTTGCTAATTTTCATTCAGCTAGAAATCGTTGCAGAAGATAACTCTCGTCGAGCAAGTGGCTTTCATCAAAAAAGGAAGTGCAGCTAACACCTTATTCTCCTACTTGATAAAATCTTTTATGGCCTCTTGCCAAAAAACTCTTCTACACAACTTCTTAAATCGTCTTTCCTCCTCTTTTGATCTGTTGGTCTGTTGCTAATTCTCCAACTGAAAAAAGGAAAATCTCTTCGGCCTTCCTATTTTCCTCTAACTCAACCCTAGACGATTCTGGTACTCCTCCTTCTTCTCTCAGGATGTTTATGCCATTGCCTTGATTACATTTGATCGGGTGCATGGGCGCCTGAAATCTATGAACGTTAGGAAGGCGAGGGGCCCGGATGGCATTCCTTCCTGAGTTTTGATGGAGTGGCTTTCGAGCTGACCCCGCCCCTCGTTCAACTATATTTCTCTAGGCTCAATACTAATACTTCCCTCAGTGTTGAAGCACGCACAGTCCAACCTGTTCCGAAAAAAGGGAAGCCGCTCTGATCCTTCTAACTATCGCCTATAGCTCTCACTTGTATTCTATCTAAATTCTTTGAAAACCCTTCTCAACTCTCCTTTCTTAGATCATCTGGAGTCATCATTCACTTCTTTCCGATCCCCAGTACGGCTTTCGGCGCCTCGAGGTCTACTGGCGACTATACTTTCTATCTAACTGATTTATCGGTTTTCCGCCCTAGGAATTACGGAAAGACTTTGCGTGGTGGCGCGCTTTGACATAATCCAAGGCATTTGACCGGGGATGACACGATCATTGCTCTCCAAGCTCCCCCTCCCTTTGGGTTTCCTCCTTCTTTTGCTTACTTAGTCTAGTTTTCTTCAAATCACTCTCAATATCGGCTGTCTTTGTCCTGTCAAAAGTGGTGTTACCTCAGGCGTCTGTCTTATCTCCTACTTTATTCCTACTTTTCATTAATGAATTTTCTCACCTGCACATCTAACTCTATCCACTCATATGCCGAGACTCGACCCTTCATTCTTCAACTCAATTTAATTCTGCTCCTTCTTTACTTCTAGAATTGCTTCTCGTCCTAATCTTTCCGATTTCTATTCTCGATGATGTGGATAGAATTTCCGGGTGGGTCGTTCTCAACCTTGTGAATTCAGTTCTTTAAAACCAACTCTACCAAATCTCCCTCTCTTAAAAACACCTTCTAACTTTCCGATCTCTTTCGACGGTTCATTCTCGTCTTCCTGCTGACAATATAAACATCATTGGCCTTACATAAAACAAAAAAATGTCTTGGAAAACCTCACATCACAACGGTGCTGGGCGGCTTCAAAAGAAACTGGAGTTCTGTTTTAGGCTGCAAGACTATTTTATCCTCTCTCGGTTTGCTCCAGCTATACAAGGCCTCATCCACCCTTGTATGGAGTACTGCTCTCATATCAGGGGGGGG
>JABUQX010081291.1:15000-25000 GCA_015478945.1 Trachelipus rathkii | reverse complement strand
ATTGCCCAAAAGGATTCTATTTTGCGAAAAGGTGAAACTTCAACTTTTTAAAACTTTTAATACTTCACACCTCAGTTGAGATTCTTAAATTTAATAACAATTTTTATTATTTTTTCAATTTAAAATCGAAGTATCAAAATCCATTTGTCTACTTTACAAATTCCCAAAAGCAAATCTTCTTTTCTTTCTCAAGATCAGATACTAAAAACGTTCTCCACATTTATATTTTCTATTCTCTTTCCTTTACCTTCTTCTTCTGGGTTATTCTCTTTCCTAGGAGCTCTTGTATAGTGGAATATAAATTTGTAATATTATATCTATTATTAGTAATATATATATATTAATAGCGCTGGTATTATATACTACTCGCTGGCCGGCTCGTGTGGACCAAGAGATATTAATATATATATTATACTAATATTATGCTTATATATTATAAGTACTAATGAATCAGAAAATAATCTATTGATTCTATGATATTTACCTGCTTATATAAACCGATGTAATCGTCATCACAAAGAACCGCACTGTTGTTTATTTATGGATGAATTTTTGGGGATGGGAAAAAGTTATTCTATTGTTAATAGCTTAAATTAAATTAGAATATTTATTTTAAATATATAGATGTTGAAAGTTTATTGAGTTTATTTTATATGGAAGTTCGCTTTTAAACATATTTGAATTATAAAAATTTTCTGATTAACGAGGTTATATTCTGAAGTTCTTCCTCGAAGATATGTGGTAATCGACTGTATATCGAACATTGTAGTATCAGATGTTTTATCTTTCGCAAAGTGGACAGGAGATAGAAAAAAAACTCTAGTCAAAGTTCGAAGATGATGACAAATAATACGAACAATAGTTGTATGTGTGGATTCAATGGCGCATAACAAATACCGCCGATATACCTAGCCTAACAGCACTTCCTACGTATTAGTCACCGATGACAAGCCACTACATAATCTTAATTAATAATGAATACACTAATCAAATAATAAATAATGAATGAATGATACATAATAATAATAATAATCAATAATAATAATAATAGAACACCGCAGTATGCTAGCTACACTTGAAAATAAAGTGATAGATGTATGATCAATAATAATTAATCAACTAATAGATCAATAATTAATAATAATTAATTAATCATAATAAGTTAATCAATAATAGATTAATTCATTATTAATCGGTAATATGACGTACCAATAATAATCTATCTATTTATGTAGGGACATCTTCGTTGAAGTTCCATAGTCCTCCATGAGGTGATATAATTCGCGATACTAACTTTGCTTTTGTCTTGGTGCATAAATCTGTTCTTCAAAGAAAGACTAGAAAGCCATTTTAGAACGTATAAGGCAAGGGTTAAATGGAGGGAAGGCTACATTATTGATTCACTAAACAGAGGTAACGCCTCTGTCTACGGGCAATCTAAACTTGCTCCACCAACCAGGGTTCAAACTATATGCTTACCATTCACTAGCTTACTACAGTTTTCATGCAGCGGAATTCGCGGCGTGAAAAGTTACACACCATTTTTCAGGAACTAGCGCTGAGACTTTGACCTTTAATTTTTAAATATTTTGCGCAAAAATATATGGATATATATATATTTAATATAATTTAATTACAATGGTATAATGTAGACCAGTTTTTTTTCTCCAATTTGTATCTAATACATATATATATATTAAGTTATTAACGCTGTTATCTTATCTATCTATAGTAATTGAGTTATATATACTATATATCTATATAGCTCATATATATCTTGTCTAAATATATATGTATATGGATATCATCCATTGATGATTTAAAACCATAAAATATACATAAAGCTTTATAAAGTATTTAATCACTTGAATAGTTTTAATACTAAATAGTCAATCGAACATTTGCATATTTTGATGTTTGTCCTCATTGTATGAGGCAAATTCTGAGACTACGTGATCCGTTATCGAGACGATTTTTTAATATTTCCAAACAAATATTTACAAATTTTATATATTTATTTCAGATCAAATTTATATATCAAGAGTTAATTTTTCTCGTTTACCAACATTTTAACAGAGGGAATGTTACCTCTACTAGCATTTTTATAAAAAAATCGGTTGTTATGACAACTCTTGTAAAAATGCAGGATTTCACGTATGCAAATAATTGACAAATATTTAGATTATTGATTTTTAAGTTATTATTTCTAACTTCTCTATTTTCTATGCCATTTAACAGATTCCTATATTTAAATTTATCATAATATTAATAAAAACTGATTCTATAATTTTCTTTACGCGACGATACGTACATCTTTTGAAGGCTACTTATTTTCAATTGAAATTTCTAACTTTCAACTACGCACACACGAGATGTTTTTCTCTATGAAACATTTCTTTAAACAATCTCTATTAAATTTGAAAATTTCCTTCGAAAATGAATATTTCATTTAAATTTTCTCCAAATCTTTTATCCTTTCAATTTCTCCCATTTAAGCGTTTTTGCTTACTTTTTGAGTGTGAGTTTATTTGTTTTCTTCGTGTAGATGTTGAACACAAAAAGGTAGTATACATCACGTTGGGTACAAAGGTGTTTGTAAAATATTATAGCATCTTTTTTAGCTTTCGGCCGAAGAGCATCAGAGATCGAGGAGAGCAAAAGATAGACAAAACTCGAAGATTTCTCCACCTAACAAATAAACCTGGACATAAAAATTAAGAGACGAAATAAAAAGGGGCGACTTGGAAGGTGATTTCGCACAGATATTCTGGTCGCGGTGATCAAAACGGCTTGACCAAATAACCGTATCAAGCGAAATGGCATCTAATCCTAAGACTGTGATACTTATTCTAATATGAAGTACTTCAACGCATCCTATAAATAGTCGAGATAACGCTGTCTCTGATCGCTGTCACTTATACGAAATTGGGTTCATTTCCAAATAGGACAACACAAGGTCAGAAGAGCAACTGCATTATCGATATGACTAACGGTCAAAATCACTTATCAAAAATTATAATATAGTAACCAATCCAAAAATTAATGCCTTTTATTTCTCTAATATCTGAAATAGGATAGAAGGGGGGCTGAATAGCCATTAGTGGGGTCCTATCAGTTTGTCCAGGAAGGCTTTATGAATGATATACCTATAAAAATTCTAAGATCACTGTTTAACGGAAGGAAAATTTCAATGGTTCTGCTGTTGATTTATAAAAAAAAAGGATCAAACAGCCCTGACTTAAACATCGGTAAAACGCCTCCAAAATGGCGCGGAACCTCTAAAATATGAAAGGTAGAGACCCGTCTTAAGGATAGGCCTCGATGAAAGATGTTAAGCTACTCGATACTGCATTATAAATGAATCTCGTAGACTTCTCTTTCGACTCGGAATGCAAAATATGGGACGGAGTCTACTGATGACAAGTGCAGTAAATTAAGATTGTGATGCTCCTCGGTCGCTCTCGCCGTTTTATAGTCGATCAAAACGACGCCGAGGGGGTTGACGGTGAGCAATTAGTTAAATAAACTTTAAATTGAATTATTAATATTTCAATAACAAATTTATTATCAAAAATTAGCAAATTTAAAATTATATAATAAATAAATAAATTTATCAAACGAACTAATGTAGATTTATCGTAAAAATCATTAGAAGTTTACAACAGAAACCTCTGGCAACAATCACATGTTGTAAACTGGATATGTTTATTCGCAGAGAAATTACATAATAATTGTAATTTTTTAATTAAAGATAATTAACAATTTTAACAATAACTATCAGATTCAGTATGTTTTTCTGATTAATTTGATATAAATTTTATTTTTCTAGGACGATTGTAAACTAAAATATATTGAATTTTTAATGTAAAAGTTTGAAAGGTCATCTGAGGTCAAAAACTTGACCTTTCGATTAAAGGAGGTCAATGACACTTACGTAAATGAAAGATTAGAGTGTTAAGACCAACTTGAAATACTAACCAAGTCTGACAATCATTGAGCACCTGGTTAATTAGGGGTGGGTGGGAAAACTTTCAAAAATGAAAATTCTCAAAATCGAAGGCCTATCTTTGACAGGTAATTCGATATGTTTATAATTATGTAATTATGACTTTGATTGATGTAAAACTTTATCAAAATATAGTTTTATATCTGTAGTATAATTAAGGGAAGTATGAAATTTCAAAACTCTGTCAAAAGAGAGAAAATCGAATGCCGGTTACTTGTATCAGTTTTACTTTTCAATTTGGAAGGTTCTGTGTAAATGTATATATTTATATATATATATATAATATATATATAGTATATATATATATATAGATATATATATATATATATTTATTATATATAATATATATAGATTATATATATGTATAGTGGTTCATCCCTGCGCGTGGGCGGTGGTGGTTTGTTCCAGTTGGGTTTGGTGTTCTGTTTGTGGTGGTGGTGTCGGTGTTGTGTATGGGTTGTTTGTTGGTGTTGGTGGGTGTGGGGGTGTCTGGTGGTTCGTCTGGTTGGGTGTGGTGGCGATGTTTGGTATGTCGATGGTGGTATTGTGTTGTGGGTAGCGGGGTGGTGCTTTTTGGGTGGAAGGGTGGGGGGCTGGGTATACTATATATAGGTATATTATAATATATATTAATATATATATATATCATATATCCGAAATCTATAATTCACCTTGGTGAAAAATTGGTACAATAATATAGTTTTTGACATGGAATGGTGGAGGGGGTTGTCGGGGGTTGCGTTGTAGGTGAGTGCGTGGAAGTGGCAGTGTGCTGGTTGTGAAATTTTTGAAACAATAAAATGGAATGGGGGCGGGAGCTCCGAGCCCCTAACTTAGTCCGCGAGATTTTTTAGGGGTTTACAGTTTGTGTCGGAACCCGACAGTGTGGTCCGAAAACTTGGGACTGTTCCTGTTTACTTTTAGTGTGTGTGATAAGTTGGGTGGAATTGGGTTGTGGAAGGGCTTTGCGTGGAGGCCTCGAGTAGTGTGTTGACTAGCGTGCGGGGATGACGCGGTGCGGGCATCGTTTTATGTCATGCTGTATCGAGGCTGGTGTACGCTTAGCGCTTTCTCTATTCTGTATTGGGATATAACCTGGTGGGTCTGTTTTGTGTGAGGGCTGGCTGTTCGAGATTTTGCTGGCGCGTGTCGGGAGCGTGGTGGGGCGATTCCTGGTTTGGTTGACGCGCGACGGTTGCTAGAGCAATTTTTGTTCCAATTAATAAATTTGCTACTTTTCATATTGAATGGTGTGGTGAGTTATTAATTGGGGGTAATGTTATTATTTGACTCAGGAGAGGTTGTTTAAAGGAATACGCCGATTGAGCGCGTTAGAGGGTGGGGGTCATTCGCAGCTGGGGTGTCTTGCGCCGTGTTTGGTTTGCGTCCGGTAATAGTTCCGTTTTCCGGTTTGTGTCAAATCAACCACATCGCGCGAATCCAGTCCATCCAAAAACCTAAAAGGGAAAACTGGCCACCATGTGGCACAATGAAAGGAATATAAAAAATAGATTACGACAAGATGCAAAATTCCCTTCCTGCAAAACCCACCGAAAAATATATTTGTTTTTTCGGTAAGTTTTGGTGAAAGAAACATTATAGTACATAAGTATGATGCTCTTTATTCGTCAGCGAACGTGTCTGGAAGGATATGGAAATTTTGAATGGGTCGGTTGTGGGTCACACTCAGGCACTATGTAATATAGCTTAACTCTCGGACGTCTGTGCACCTTCTAGTTTCAAAATATCACCACTAACAGAAGGCAACGACCCTGATTTTATTAAAAAAGGGCGGGTGGTTGTTTCCTTTCTTTTTTAAAAACTAAAAGGTGGGTTAAACCCGACACCACCAACAGTAAATCAAGTCAGGGACTACGGAAACCTCTTCCCCTAAAGAATCTCCATCCCAGCGGATCAACTACTTTCTCGAAGGAGGGAAACGATTAGGAGGAAACTGGAATTAATTTGAGAATAAATGAATTTTGAAACGAAAGATGCAAAGGGAAAGAAGAAGAACCTTTACACAATCATGTAAGTCCCGGCACACACACGGCCTGAAGTAATAGAAAACCCTAAGTGCGTACGAAAGGGAGGCTTACTACTTTTGAATGTGTCCTGAGGGACAACTGGTGAGAGGAATACAGACAGTTCACGTTTGAATTCAAAGTATAAGTAAGAAATTTTAAAAGATTATTTTTAATGTTCAGTAGTAAGAGAAATTATATGATAAGTTTATAATGGATGATGTCTAATGGCTAATAAGGTTTTCACGATAAATTTCGAATCGAATATAGCTTTGATCCGACGGGAAGCCAGGATGTTAGCCTGGCGGCGGTTCCTAGGGGGAGAACTTGATGTTGTAGGTGATTCTTCTTCTGTAGAAGAATCATAAATGTTACTATGAATTTCCAAAGGGTAAAGATGAATGACTGCGCGAGTAATTTCACCTGTTCTCGTACTCAAGGAAACCGATCTTACATAGCCATCAGGGGAAGTATGTAAAACTTTTACAATTCCCAATTTCCATTTTAAACGAGGACCGTCATCTTCCACCAAGACGACGTCTCCGACAGTTACATTTGGGCGATCAGATTTATTGTAAGATTGCCTTAAATTTAATAAATAATCCTTTTCCCATTTAATTTTAAATTTATTTACAAGGGAGAGGATGTATTTGTAGCGTTTACCAATTTTTATAGGATCTAAATATGTGGGATCCATTTCAATAAGTTCCTCTGGAACTGGGAGCGAATTTAATTTATGCCCTGTTAATAAATGGGAAGGGGTGAGTGGTTCCTCACTATGGAGGTCATCCCCTACAAACATGGAAAGAGGACGGCAATTTAAAACCGCCTCTACTTCAATTATAATTGTATAAAATTCATCATAAGTGATGAGGGCATTAGTAAGGGTACGTTTCAAATGGAGTTTGGTTAATCCAATTAGACGCTCAAAAAATCCTCCGTAGTGGCTGCTACGAGCAGGATTGAACCTCCATGTAATGGAGTATTGATTAAAAAATTGTTTTACTGATGGTAAACTATGTAACTGTTTTAAATAATCAGATGATGCATGGAAGTAGGTGGCGTTATCTGAGTAAACAACAGAAGGGACACCACGTCTACCCATGAAGCGGCGGAATGATCTCAAAAAAGATTTCTGTGCTATTGTCTAAAACGAGCTCGAGATGGACTGCTCGAGTCGTTGCACAGGTAAATAATACAATATAACATTTGGTGGTGGCTGTTTTTGAAGTTTTAATTATAAAATGACCTGTCAGGTCAACTCCCAAAATAGTAAATGGCTTAGTGTTAATAACTCTTACTTTAGGCAAAGCAGCCAGAGGGGCAGACCTAAAGTGAAGAGCTTGCAAACGTTTACACAAAATACTGGTCTCGTGACCTTTGTAATATAGTTTCTCATATGGGAAAAATAATACTTTCTTTTTGCGTATTATTAAAAGGAGCTCAGAGGTTCCTAAATGATGAAAGGACATATTTATGGGTGTCCCATATGATAAGTTTTATCAAATGATGGTTGTTTGGGAGTATAATAAGGGAATTTGGTGTCATAAGGTAGGAAAAATTTCCTAACCTTCTATCACACCTGAGTATACCACTTACTGATATTCATATTAGTTTTTACACAACTGGTGAAGGGTTTTTTTAATTTTCTTAAAACAAATCTATTTCAGACTGAAAATGCAAACTTTGCATATATCCCATCCAATAATGACTCCAGAAATTTGTTTTCTCCTCAATGAGAGTTGTGGGAGAATTCAGGTTTTTGTAATCGATCTTGCTTCAAGGGGCGATTATTGTACAGAGTTTTTTTCAAATTTTTTATGGAACCCTGAATACTAAAGGCTGTTATTTTTACAGGATTTTAATTATATCAGATGAATAATTCTACTGCTTCAGTTTACTTTCACAGGAGTAACTGTCACTACAGCTGAGGATTATTAAGCTCTTCTTCCTTTATTCTTGTGAAAGAAGTAAGGATGTTCCCTCCAATGACTGGCCAAGTCTTGATGGGATTTAAGAGCCAAGTTGGACCTGATGTCCATAAATCAGAAGATAAATATTTACAATCTGACCCGCGAGAAGCGAGGTCGGCGGGGTTGTCCTGTGTAGGGACATATTTCCACTCTATAGAGGGAACATTTTTTCTAATCTCGTCCACCCTGTTCTGGTTAAAGGTGGGGAGTTGTTTTTGGGAGAAAATCCACTGCAAGGTGACTTGACTATCACACCAAGCATATATTTTTTCAAAGTTTAATATGTTTTCAAATGTTTCTATAATAAATTTTAACATGCGAGATGATAATAGAGCTCCCATAAGTTCTAATCGGGGAATGGAAAGCTCTTTAATGGGGGATACTTTTACTTTTGATAATAATATTTTTGATATGGGTGTCGAGTCTGCACAAGAGACAACATACACCACTGTACCGTATGCAGAGCCAGATGCATCGGAAAAGGCGTGGAGTTCCACATTAATTGAATATATAAGTTGCCTAGGCAACTTTAAGTTTAAACATTGTTCAAATTGAACCACAAGTGATCTCCATTCTTTTTGAAGATCATTGGGGGATCTTGTGGTCCCAGTCAAGTTTTAATTTCCAAATTTTTTGTAGAAGCATTTTGCCTCTTATAACTACGGGTGACAAAACACCAAGAGGATCAAATGCAGATGCAACATTATGTAGTATTTTACGTTTAGTATTGGCTTCTGGGTCGAAGCTACGAGTGGGGTAAGACATGGTATCGGAGGAAGTATCCCATTCCATACCTATTTTGTTCCCATCCACATCATCTTCCCCAAATTTCTTTCTCGCCAAGGTTTCCAGTCGGTGAGATGAAGTTGGAAGCCCCTCTCCTCAAATTTAAACCAGCCTCTGCAAAATAAGGACCTGGTTTCTAAAAAATATTGTTTTAATTTCCTCCTCGGGTGTCAAACTGTAGCCGAAAAGGTTATCTACATCAACTTTGTTCTATATATGGCATCCTTGTATACGTCGTTTGGGTTTAACTTTACACTGGTGGTGGAGGCATGCTGCCAAATAAAATGCCTGAGAAAGTTGCTCCAAAATAGTACTGATTTGATACTATATGTTCTGCGTGATAGGTGATTTGGGTGGTCTGAGGGGGTCTCGTACCTCATTAGGAACGAGTTGAACTCTCGATCTGCTTTTCTGCTTAAGCCGAATCCCTAAGAAAGGCCTTTTCAATATCGTTGTATTGTAAGTTGCCGTACTTTTTTATTCTAAATTCTTATACTAATTTTTTCCCAGATCTGTTATCAGAGATGGACCACTGTGTAAACAGAAATTTAAACCTGTGGGTTATTTGGAGTGAGGCAGTCATATGACTAAACGAAGTTTAGTTGTTAAGTATGGATGTTTTTTTGCCGCACGCCCATGGATGGGGAACTGGTAGTGTAAACCTGGCGTTCAGGGATGGAGGCGGGGTGGACAGTGTTTTACGCTTCCTCGCGTGGAAAAGTCAATGGGACGCTGTTTCCTTTAAGTCAACATTCATGTATATGAGGTTTAATAATTTCAGTGTTCTAGGGGGTCGGCTGGAGGTCCGTTTGCAGGACTACTTATAAGTCCGCCACGGTTTCGACAAAGTAATAGGGATTATAGGTGAGACGGGTTGGGATGGTGTTGTGGCACGCGCTGGCAATGATCAGACGTGACAGTAATTCCATTTAATAAAGGCGACAAATGTTTCTTTTAAGGTAAATATGGATGTCTATTGTGGGTAGTTTTGGTTCAGCTGAGTTTAAAACTGCTCATTGCAGGTAATGATTTACAATATGTGGGAGAGAGACCGTGTGATGATACAAGATCAAGGTCGTCTATGGAGTTTTTGTTTATATTGTCTTCCTCCTCTGTGTTTCACTGAGAAGGAGGGGGGATGGGGGTCCTCAGCCTGAGGAAATATTTTATATTTTCTATATTTTTTTGTGTATTGAAAGCATAATCAGTCT
>JABUQX010081291.1:0-10000 GCA_015478945.1 Trachelipus rathkii | reverse complement strand
TGCAGTCTCTTCCTTTACAAATACCGTTGCTGTTGATTGCATGTCAACATTATTTTTATTATTGTTCAATAATTCTCTACATTCTTTTACATAAATGAATTGTTGTTTTTTATCAACTAACCTTTTAGCTTCTCTTATTTCTATTAAAAGGCTGTCTAATATCCTTTGTACTTCCAACTCTACATATTTATTATTTACTCCTATTGTTTTTAAATTGCAATAAACTGAGAAGTAATAAAAATAGTTTTTAATCTTTTTTAGTCTTTTTTCGATTTTACCTATATTATTATTATTATTATTTATATTATTAAAGACATCAAATTTAATATCTTTTATACATATTCTTATTTTTTCGATATAAGAAGAAATATGAATTTTCATTAATTATATTAGTCATTTTAAAAATCTTTTTTTTTTTTTAAATTTTTTGTTCTTAACTCTATTTACCCAAATAAAATAATTAAAAATATTTAATTCAGTTTTATTACCCAAAGTTAAAAAAAAAAAAATATTTAACTCCACTTGCGACATGTAATATTTCAGTAAATTATATTTTGGACCATCATGATAGCATAATTTTAAGTTTTTTAGATAATATATATATATATGTTTATATATATATATATATATATATATACATCTATAGAAAAAAAATTTAATCATATTTAAAAACTTAAATAAAAAAAAATGTTAAAATATTTATTTTTTTTATTAGATTTAATCAAATTTATTTAAGTTATTCTTTTAAATAGTTTAAATGTAGTTTTCTTTCAAATAAAAAAGAAAACGATTTTAGAGGTATACTCTTTTTAATTTTAAAATTTTAAAATTAAAAATTTTTAGATTTTACTTTATTATTATTATTTTTTTTTTTTTATTTAAAACAATATTACTGTATCTTTCTCTTTATTATTATCATCTTTATACTAAACTTATTTAAAACAATATTACGCTATCTTTCTCTTTATTATTTTTATACTAAACATTGCAATATAGCGACATGTGGCACTCTTTATATTTACTTTTAAGTATCGTCGTAAACCTTGTGCTTTTTGCAAGCAAAAATGTGGCAACCTTTGTTGGGTCCTCTCATTTAAATTCTATTTTGCACCCTAAAAATATTATTACCTATTATTTTTTATTCACAACTCATATAAGGGCACATTTTATTTGTTATTCTCCATATTATTTTCATATTATACCTTTATATTTACTTTTTAAGCTTGGCAACTATATGACATCACTAAAGCCATCTCAATTTGGCATTTTCAGTGTCACTTTGAACACAGATTTATTCATCTATCTAAAATATTTTATATTTATATTATTTATTAATTTATTATTATTTATAATTAACAAACACCTTTATTTTATAATAAACTTCATAAACATATTATAACTTTATTATTTTATCATTATAAATTTATTTATAATTATAAATTTATTACGAAAACTGATGCTTGGCAACTTTAACCTATTGCAAAGCACTTGATCTTTTTTCACTTCTATAAATTTTTACAAAAGCGACATTTGGCAATCTAAGGTACCAATGGCACTGGAAAAATTTTTCTTTATTTATTATTTTTATTTAACTATTAAAAAGAATTTTAACTTTAATTAACTTTAAATAACTTTCACTTTTAAAACTTTACTATTTTAACATATATTTTAAAAACACTGCAAATCCTTCTTCTTTTTTCTTATTTCTTCAATACTTGCTTCAAGCAACGAATAAAGGAGAGGGATTTGCAGTGTTTTTAAAATATATGTTAAAATAGTAAAGTTTTAAAAGTGAAAGTTATTTAAAGTTAATTAAAGTTAAAATTCTTTTTAATAGTTAAATAAAAATAATAAATAAAGAAAAATTTTTTCCAGTGCCATTGGTACCTTAGATTGCCAAATGTCGCTTTTGTAAAAATTTATAGAAGTGAAAAAAGATCAAGTGCTTTGCAATAGGTTAAAGTTGCCAAGCATCAGTTTTCGTAATAAATTTATAATTATAAATAAATTTATAATGATAAAATAATAAAGTTATAATATGTTTATGAAGTTTATTATAAAATAAAGGTGTTTGTTAATTATAAATAATAATAAATTAATAAATAATATAAATATAAAATATTTTAGATAGATGAATAAATCTGTGTTCAAAGTGACACTGAAAATGCCAAATTGAGATGGCGTTAGTGACGTCATATAAAGTTGCAAGGTTTAAAAATAAAATTTAAAGGTATTTTATGAAAAACTATGAGAATAACAAATAAAATGTGCCCTTATATGAGTTGTGAATAAAAAATAATAGGTAATAATATTTTTAGGGTGCAAAATAGAATTTAAATGAGAGGACCCAACAAAGGTTGCCACATTTTTGCTTGCAAAAAGCACAAGGTTTACGACGATACTTAAAAGTAAACAAACTAAGTATATATAAGTATAGCAAAATAAAAATAATAAAATAAATAAAAAATATATACAGGTAAACTTTTATATAGGAAATATAAGAATTTATCTGTATATATAAATTGTGTTAAAAAATAACATCCTTCCTTTATGAGTGAATGAGTTCGATAAATATTTAGTTTTAATATTTTTTTTTTTTTTTTTATAATAATAATAAAAAAAAAAAAAAATTGAGAGAATAATCGATATCGATATCGATGAAACTGAAACAACTGAAGGAGGTTTTAAGGTTCCTTCAGGAAAATTAGCAGCGGTTACCTTTAAAATTAACATTATTAAAGGCAAATTATGGCATTCTTTCATAAATAACTTAGACTTAAGTTACGAAATAAAAGCCGATGAATTAACATTAGACGCAAAAGTAGAATCCTTAAAAAATACTTGTAGTGAATTAATAGCAGAATCTGTAGAGGCAGATAAAATACAGCAGTGGCTTACATTAAAATTAAAGCCATATTATGAATTAAAAAGTGATATTTCAAAATATATGAGTAAATATGAGCCAAGGATTATGCCACAAGATAGTGCTAGTAATATATCGAGTAGAGTGAGTATAGCTAGTGTAAAAAGCAAAATAGCACAATCTTTGTTACTTGAGATAGAAAAAAGTAAAATAAAATTACAAGAGCATGAACAATACTTGGCAAAAAAAAGGGAACTAGAAAGTTTGGATTTGTACCAACACAGAAGTCATATAAAAAATTTGGAACAAAGTTTAATAAAAATCGAAGAAAAATTAGAAAATCCAATTTTCAGTATTAGCGATACCTCTGTAAAAACTGAGGATAAAAATGTAAATTTAACACACATAATTATCCATAAAAATGCATAGTTGCATAGTTTGTTGCAAGTGATGAAAGATCACTCTCTCTCACGCATGCGCATAAAGTTGTTTACTAAATCTTGCAACTTTCTATTGCAGGAAATTCTAATGTTAAATAAACATTAACAATATATATATATATATATATATATATATATATATATATATATATATATAGTATATATATTATATATATATATATATATATATTATATATATATATATATATATATATATATAGTATATATATAATATAATATATATATATATTAGAGCTGGGCGCGCCTATAATTTTTTTGAATGCGCCTGCGCCTATGCCGCCAAAGTGCGCCTAGCGCCTATCGCTATATTTTTTGTCACATCAGCCGCCTATTCGCCTTTGCGCTCTGCGACTTTTCGCCGGGCGGTTGCTGTTGCTAAATTTTTTGCAAAGTAAAACTTTAGTGGATAATTAAAGCATACTTTTATAAAGAAGAAAAACACATTTATTAATTTTTTGTAATTAAAACACCGTAAACTAGTACTACACGTTCCTCTTCTCCTCCATGTCCTTGTGGTCCATGTTTTCCCCCAGGAGGTTCGCACGAGCGCTGAAAGAAGTTGAAATTTCAGCAGCCATAGTTGCCAATTATTTGTAGTTAGAATTACTGGAACTTAGTTATATATATATATATAATATATATATATATATATATATATATATATATATAATATATATATATATATATATATATATATATATATATATATATATTATGATATATATATATATATATATATAATATATATATATATATATATATATATATATATATATATATATATATATAACAAGTTTTACAACTGGTTTTTAGAATGATACAAGTTTGCCACGCTTCTAAGTTCTAACTTTTAAGGGTAAAAAAAATGCTTTGTTTCTGTTCATAGGCGCGGCTATAGCCAAGAATGGTTGTGCGCCTTTTGCTTAGTCCACCTTTTTAAAAATTGTTGCGCCTTTGCGCCTACAAATTGATAGTGCGCCATAGGCGCATAGGCGCAACTCGGTGGCGCAACGCCCAGCTCTGATATATATATATATATATATATATATATATAATATATATATATAATATATATATATATATATATATATATTATATATAATATATATATATATATATATATATAAATATATATAATATAGTATATATATATATATTAATATATTTATATTAATATATAGTATATATATATATATTATATATAATATATATATATATATATATATATATATATATACATTCATCTTTATAAATAATTGGTAAATATATATATATATTATATACTATATATATATAAAACCCGGAAGGGGTATTGATTCTCATAGTGCGTTATGTTCAGATTATAAACTTGGGCATTGGCATAGCGATTTGAGAACCAGATGCAGATGCGGTCTTTTTAAGTGTGACCCCTCCAATCCCAGCCACGTGTTATGTGTATTCGTGCATTAGCATTTGCCACTTTCACTTTCTTTCAACCTTCTTTCTTTCCCCTCATTTTTCATAAATTTTCAATCCTTTCAATCCACCTTTATCACAGTTTCTAATTTTTATTTTATTTATTTATTTATTTATTTATTTTTTAATTCCCACCCATTAGTCCCTTTAATTATTTATATAAGGTTGCCCTCCTTTTTTTCCCATCACAGCCCCACGGGCTATCCGGTGCCTCTTCCTGCATGGGTTTTTAGTTCACCCCACACTTCCTCCCCGTGGATGAGGGTACAGTTGAAAAACCGGTCATTTAAGCTCACCTCTGACCGGGCCGCCAATTGTAGGGAACCCGAACCTTTGCTAACCACTCATGGAGGCTGTTCTACACTTTGGTGTATAATCTCGGGCTTTACGTGAAGACTTAAGGTGCCGTGTGGTACGCGGGTGGGTCACCGACGTAGAGTTCTGGGAGGATCATCCGAGGCCACATCCACAGGACCACAGCCTACCCTACGGGATGGGGTCCGGGAGGTTGTGTGGGTCTCTGAACTATGACCTGTTGTGGGGAGAAGGATTACCCTTCCCTATGAAATATACGCCTTTCCAGCCCATCCTGTTATTTACTTTTATGTCTCATTTGCTTTATTGCTATAGTGCTCATTCATGGAGACGAAGTCTGTGGTTAATTTTTTATATGGAAAAGTCGTTAAAAGAAAAAACGTATTTAAACCAAGGTGAGCCGAACATCATCAACAATAATTACCATCTGTCAGGTTCCCAGCCTGACCCTACCGCGGTCCCTACTACTTCTAGACCAGATACCTATGCTTTACTTCCTTCTCCTACACCTGAGGGTCCTTTGCATAATTTCAGCGATTCGTCGTATAGCAAACCCCAAACACCCCAGGTGCACCAACGGTCCGGGCAATCCCGCAAAGGTGCCCCCCGTCACAGTCGTTCTCATTCGTTCACTCCATATGCTGCACCCCCTCCAGGAATGTCAGCAGACACATCATTCCCGATATATCACATGACTTGCATCGTTACTACCTCCAAAGCTCTTACTGAGCACAGAACCATTTTTCTCAGCAATGCACTTGAAAAGGTTTTAGGAGTTGAAGACCCTCCAGTCACATTAATGAGAAATGGATCCATTCTCGTACAACCTGCTAAAGGAAACCAAAGTTCCATTTTATCATCCTTAATGTCTCTGGCAACATTTCCTGTTATTTTCTACTTCTGACATGATACAAGAAACACATCATAAAGGCACTATTTTTTGTTATGAACAAAAAGACGAAGATTTAGATGTCATTATGAGAAATCTCCAGCAGAAAAGATTTTCTGTTACAAAACATTATAGATTCCCTCGCGGGAAAACTTCCATGACAAACCAAAATCCTCGTTTCTTGCTGACCTTAAACCCCTCATCCACCTACAAAGGTGAAAATAGGGTTCACAAAGTCACAATTGTTAGCACGTTTATCCCTCGACCCAGACGTTGCTTCAAATGTCAACGGTTTGCGTATCCCGAAAATAATGTCAGGGACCTTGATGACATCATCCCAATCTGCGGCGAGAATTATTTCCACACTTCCATGTGAAAATTACCCCTAACTGCCTAGAATTTTGGATGCCACAACAGTGCCTCTTCCTTCAAATGCCCGTCTTACCTGTTTGAACAGGAGGTCTTGGAGCTATGTACCATACAAAAATTGAGCAGGATAGATGCTATACGCCAGCTCAAGGAAAAATATCAGACAAATCAAAGGTCATCTTACGCCACCAATAAAGCTGCCCACCATGCCTGCGTGTTTAGTCCGTCAACACGACCCATCCTAACAGAACTCCCCTAAATTACAGAAACTTCAGGCAGTTACTGCAACCTGTCTGCCTGTATTGCCCACACTACCAACTCCTCAAATAGTACAAAAGCAGCCCTTGATTCAATCTCCCGTCCAAAAAGCCATCAACAACCCTATCCCGAGTACTAGCTCTCAACAAACCAGCAACGAAACTAAGCTGGTTCATCCAGTACAAAATTTGGAAAACATTTCCTGCCAAGACACACAGTCCCATACCGACCAAATAGGTTCACCAAACTTATGCAAGAGGACTGTCTCTTTGTCCCTTAATTCCCCTCCCACTATTACTCAAATCCCATGAAAAAGATGTTTCTAAAAAACACACACAAAAGAAGTCGCCAAGCCAAAGATTATCGTTAAAATACAGGAGCATTCCGAATTTAAAACAAAAATCACAGTTAAACCCCAGACGTAAAAAAAATGCACTCAGAAGAGACCTCGCCATAAATCTTTCTCTAGCAGACAAAAGCAATGCTTCAACAGAGTGTATTCAACAATCCACAGCTATTGAACCAACCCACCAATTCAACCCTCTTAATAGTCTGCCAAGATAATTCTAGCTCTTTCTAATCTTCGCTATAACTCTGCTCCCGAATTTCCTAATATTCAACACTCTCTAAAGGATTCTATACCATAGAAGATGAACTGGATAATAGCTCCCAAATGGATCTTGATGTGATGACCCATTCTCTTTCTAATGCTTCCTGCACTTCCGAGAAAGGTGAATGGGAAAACTGTTCAACGTAAACGTCGCAAAAGCTCTAAGCGTTCTGGGTCTGTGCAGCATGAATAGTGACCAGAGCGTCACCCACTCTCCAATCAAAACGTCCAATCTCAAAAAACAAGATCGCAGATGAATTACTGCAAAATCTCCAATATCGGACCTTGTCAATCCAACAACTCCTATATTGGAACCCAATTTAGTAATCCCAACACATTCTCATAAAGATGACACCCTCCCGGTGACACCTTCCTCCCCATTTCCACAGAAAAACTTCATATCCCTCACACATTTCTGAATTGCTTGTTTGGCAGATACTGATACTGCTCCCATTAATATAACAGCATTTCGGTTGTTCTTCCAACGACCAACCAAATCCATACAATAATATGGATTCGGTTGAACTCAACTTATCCCGTATTCACGGTGAAGCCCCCCCACCAAATACTACTGAAAACTCCTTCCCAAAAGCAGTCGTACAACCCAAATCTCCGTTGTATGACTATTCTTTACCACCAGGATTTGTTGCTCCTCCCCGTCGAGATCCACGTCTCAGCCTTTCCTCTTCATTTGAATCTACCTCCAATACTACCCCTAGTCACATAGAGACAATTGTCTCAAAAAGACCATCATCATAACATTTATAACATCATAGTATGGCCACTTTCCTTCAATAGGAATTTCGTTGGCTACGTATTCTAATTTACGAAGACTTGTTCAACAATAAATATATGTACACAAATGCATATGTTTAGAGGACTTTCGGACTATGGCCACCGCGACTTCTTTCAAACCGTCGGAATTTAAATCGCCGCTAACCTCTATAGAAAGAGGTGACAATGATAGGGAGGTGCAGGAATACTCATTTCACAAATCTATGTCCCCATATCCCCATTATCCCTCTTCCAAACTAAACTTCATTGCAGTAAGCAGCACGAATTCACTCGTTCCACGACCTTACTATCTGCTCCAATCTAACTTGGCTCCGAATAGTGAATTACTAAGGTCGACTTAGCTGATTCTTTTTTAAACAGCTCCCTACTCCGGTCGTTATACTAGGAGACTTCAAACCTCGCCACCCCTTATGGGCGACTCTGTCACTTCGTCAAAGTCAAAGATCTCCTAATAGCTCCTATACCCCCTTTTCCTGGATGCCTTAACACAGGACTCCCTACCTTATGAACGTTTAGATACACACACTTCTTCTTGTATTGATATTTCCTTTTGCTCCCATTCCCTTATGGATCGCTTTACCTGGTCCCTCTTTGATTATTTATTCGCAGTGATCATTACCCAATAGCTTTAAAATGAGCTCTGCGTACCAAGCCCAATGCAAAAACCTAACTCCAGCTGGCGTTATGATCGAGCGGAGTGGCTCCTTTTTATCAAGCCACAGCTATTCTACTTTCTCCCTTCAATGACCGGTTTCTGACTGTTGATGATGCTTTTCGCTTCAGCAAGGTCGCTCATCTCGCAGCGAAAGCTATGCATCCGCAATCTTCCTTCAGGCAGGCGGTCGGGCAACCCTTGGTGCGCGTCCCAGAGTGACCATAAGTCAAATGACAGAAGAAGAAACTCTACAGGCAATACAAAAGAACCCGTACCACCCCAAACATGATTATTTTTAAAGCAGCCGCAGCGAGATCTCGGCGAATTAATCGCCAAACGCGCAAACAATTTTTTCGAACTTACATATCGACTGTTAACTCCACAACTCCCCTTCCTTTAGTGTGGAAAATTACACAGAAAATATCTCGTCGCTCCAACAACTCCTCACCCACAGTCCTCCGTTATGGGCCTGATATAACTGACACGATCTCTGCTCCTGCTGCTGTAGCGGATGCGTTAGGTTATAGTTTTGCTAGCCACTCGAGTTCTTTCCGCTATCCTGAAGCTTTTCAAAAAAAGAGAACTGACACAGCACTGCCAGACTTTTCAACAGCGAGAGGGGAAGATCATACCTACAACCGTCTTTTCACACTTGCAGAGTATCAAACTGCATTGGCGAATAGCAAAGACGGTGCTCTTGGTCCAGACATGATTTCGTAAATCATGCTCCGTCATATCCATCCTTCGGCATCAGCATTTTTGCTGGATCTATATAACAGAATCTGGATCGAATATTCTTTTCCATCTATTTGGACTACAGCTTTTGTAATTTCTATTCTCAAACCTGGCAAAGATCCGAAGTTGTCGGACAACCAAAGACCAATTTCGCTGACCTGTCATTCCTGTAAATTAATGGAGAAAATGGTTTCTGGCCGCTTTCTCCCTGTTCTGGAGAGCCGTCAAGCTTTCTCAAACTTCCAGTTTGGTTTCCGCAAAAATCGTTCAACTGCGGACCCCTTGGCTAAAACTAGACCATTTGAAATCCTGGAAGCCCCTCCTCAACTGGTGGGATGCGTTCTTGGTGTCTTTTTGACCTTGAAAAGCTTGCGACACAACTTGGAGAACTGGGATTCTCCTTAAACTACATTCGCTCGGTTTTCGGTGCTCTTCTATTCTGTCACGCCACTTTACTCTGGATGAAGGCGTTCCGCAGGGTAGTGTTCTAAAGTGTACTACTATTTATTTGCTCTCGGATTTAATGACTTCGTTACTTCTATCCCAGCGACTGTCAATTTTCTCTCTATGGCGATGACCTTGAGTTATAATCCTT
>JABUQX010081290.1:0-11162 GCA_015478945.1 Trachelipus rathkii | reverse complement strand
CAGATCTCATATATAGTGACTCAGCTATGCCCAGACCTTGGGACTACTTTCATCTCTTATAGATATAATTGTCTACTCTTGTTCAATCAGAATATGAAACTCTTAAGTATATTTTCGGTTTAGCTTTTATAATACGCGCTTCTACTCGTCTTCTTTGGAACCACTAGGCTTAAGTAGGTACTTTCGGTAAATATTTCATAATATATTTATATTCCTTACATGATCAGCAATATTAGATCTTCTAATATAAATAAGTCTTACCATAACCAATTGGGAGCTATTTCCGCGAGTAATTGATGTAGCGATCACTTTGAGTTATAGAAAACAATGTTGGACATAAGTACATATAAGTTTCGGAATCACTCCTTGAAAATTAGGGTATATTATCCTCTTCTCAGAAGAGATATAAGAAACTTGGGAAATAGGTACAAGGTAAGGTATAATAAAGTTAAACAATTGAAAGACTAATTTTAAGTAAAGTTTTAAGCATTGCTTATAATAAGTTTTTAACACAAAAGGTTTTTAAACCGAACTAAAAAACATTCATTGGGGTTTAACTTATCAACGGTTTATTGCTTAAGAGAATTAATACCAATGTATTGCGCTCACAGATAGCAAATTATACATGCATAGGTAATATACAAAACAGATTAAAAATCTACATAAACAGAAGCATCACGTTGTATAGCTTAGAAGCGTCTCGGAAGTTAAATAAAGCGATCAGCGAATTTACCGTCTCTAGTCAGTAGATATCAATCTTCAATGATATTAATGGTAATGATTAAAAAATAGTTGCAAATCATCAAAGTCTTTTTACGATTAAATAAAACCTTAACTCCAATTATATAGAACTTTTTGGGTTATATTGAAAGAACATAATCATAGATTGTTATTCTCGAATTTGAAGAATAATATAGTAAATTGCAATTTTTTTGAGCTCATATGATCCTTTTGGGTCTTGTAGACAGCAAGGGACAGGTTTTAGAGGACCAGTCCCTATGTATATGATACTTTCCCACACCGATTACATTTCCACGCCATCCTCTTGTTTCCCACCAAAGGTCGCCTATACCATATACGGGAGTTCGGAAATATGTTTATAATATGTGATTTTGACTTGTATACCGCAGAACTCAGGCAGAACCTGTTTTCTTTCGAAACAACGAAGTTGTTTGCCAAAGCAGCATCCGCGCTTAAACTAGATTTTCAGGATTTCGAGGCATTGTCACTAATAACTCATTCAGAACATTAACTAATATGGAACTTCCACTCAACAATCTACATCCTAGTGACAAACGCTTGAATCGTACTTGCAACGAATAATCTTCTGTACAGCACATGTCGGGATAATATCTAATAACACAGTTAAGTACGAATTGATTGGACTCAACAGCTGTACAGCAACAATTTGGTCACCCTTTTTTTTTGCTGGTTTGATTCGTCATGCAATCCTTATGACTCTCACAAAGAATGTTTAGTGTAGTCACCCTAACTGTGAAAAGGGTTGAACAGGCACGATAACAAGTTAACTGCAAGCTTTCTCGGTGAAATTTTCAGTGGACTTTGGATATCTGAAAGGAAAAAGCTTGTTGTACTTTTTGCAGATGAACACATTCCGCAGTATTCTTCTTTATGTGTGTCGAGCTGAATGTAATCCATACCTTTAAGCGTGATACATTACAGGGTTGCCTGAATGGCCAAGGGTGTTTACCAGGCACATGCGCATCTTAATGAATGAAGAAAAGTCAGATGAGTGATCTTACTAAGCAATACAGGATTCACCAATTTTCCACATAACAATAAGTATCAGCATACTAAATGTAGTCCGGATATGGCCTGTCCTTTTAATACTGTCTTGAATGATGCCCTGAGTTACTCTACTAAAAGATAGGTGTGAGAGAAAATGGAACCAATATCCAGGTGGTTTTTTAGCAGAGAGCAGGGTCGACTTAACATGATTTAGAAACCACCTGAAGTCAACCAGAAAGTTTTGCCTGCTGCATATGATTTTAAGAATGAAAACTGTTAAGCTTTTCTGTCACATTCGAATTGAGGAAAGAGTTGATACATGTAAGGAATGAATAAACCGAATATTGAACAAAAGTGAAGAACCTACTCTTGTTACCTCAAATGTTGACAATATTACTGAAGCATATCGTAACGAAAATGTTGATATTGATACGGAGGAGGTGGGCCGCTGTATCGACCATATTGAGTTGAAGAAGGGTCCACCATTCCTCCCCCGAACTGCTTGAAATTGGGGGCAGTAACCTGATCGTCGTCTCAGCGGGATGAGCCAGTTCGGACCAAATTTCCAAAGGCTAAGTTTTTTGACAAACTCTCGAATGTTGATAATCCTCGACCGTTATCACGTCGGCAGGGTTTTCTCTATTTCGCGTTATTATAAACGTAGTGAACAGAGAATAGGTTTGGCAGTAATCGGGTTCCCATGCCTCTCATGGAGAGACACTGCTTTTTGATATCGTCTGGATTCTATTTGACAAAAAAATTTGTTTTGTTTTGCTTAACCTCTGTTAGGACATTCCATTTTGCATATGCAATTTTTCTTTTTTTAAATCCCATCTCTTAAGGCTATGACGATTTGGGAATCCGAGAAAATGTTGAAGAGTCACTTCTTGAATTCCAATCCCTCCTCATGTTATCCCCGTCAATATTTGCTGGAAGGCATTAAGAGCCAAATACCGACTGATAACAGCTCGAGACCACCTTAGGTAATGTTGTTTTTAGCACCTCTGAAGGAGCCTCCTTAAGATTTTGCCACACATAATTAGAGGGACATGTTTTCTGAACCGGTGACTGTAGGACCTGTGAAATCCCATAACAATTGTGAACACTTGCATCACAAAACTGTGTTTGAAGAAAGATTGAATTTGCTGCATCATTCAAAGCAAGATCGCCGTTATAAGAAAAGAATACAAGTTATTTTTGAGGTCGTAGAGATCTAAGGATCATTGAAAGTTTGCTCTATCCAATATTTGCTTCTTTTAATCAGTCTCTCTTGGTCATGGGCAGGTCATCCCAAACTCATTTCTTTCTCCATTGTCGCTTGAGAATTCTCACTCAACAGATACGTTCCCCAATTCAGGTTACAGGAAGGACCAAAAAGAAAGAGGATCAAAGAATTTTTGTATTACCTTGTCGGAGACACGAAGATCTTCGTTTTGCATTTGCGACGTTCGAGGTAACGGGTCCAAAGTCTGCCTAATCTACTAAGGGTCATCTTTCGTGATGGTAGAGATATATGAACCGCTCATAGACTTTTCATCATTGTCCTACATATATAAGAGGAAAGCATCTGAATCGTCTTTGATTTGAGGTCTGCAGTTACGATCAAGTAGGTGGTTGGTGTTGTCCAACATAGGTAACCATAGTGAACACCCCCTTAACTTCATTCATTTCTACCTACTATATATTGAGGCTGAATAGATGTTCTGCAAATACATTCAGGGGAATGAATTGAAGTGTTCAGATAAAATTATCCACATACAAGTTATTTGACGTACAGTAAGCCGAGAGATCCAGATCAGAATGAATTATTTGCTTTTAATTATGAGTGTCTTATACGGTCCTCAAGTAATAAAAGGGGTATACGCAAGGCCAAATAAATGATGTGCGTACTATAAGTATACTAAGTCTGGCCATCTTCTACCCAGAAGATAACATAAACTATGTTCTACGATCGCTATTCAAGTTTAAGATAGATCTGATAGAAAGGCTTTCTGTGAGATGTCAGCGACTAATATAGACCAATATTTGGGTTGGTCCTATAAAGGTAAAAGAAGGAGACGAAGTAAAGAAACCATAACAGTCGATATGCTTGAGGGTAACGGCTTGTATTTAAGAGAGGAGCGCTTTTATTCTATAAGGTGAGCTACAATTGAACACAGCTCTAGATTTTAGTAGAAACCGATCAGTATACCATTTTTTATTCAGGTACCTGTGGGGGATCCATATGTAACGATCGTAAACTATACTTCGGATCAACAGATGAATGATTTTCGTAATGATACTAACATCCAGTTGTTTCTTAAAAATAAACATCCGTGTAGTAGCCTTATCAAGACTTTGAGATATGCTAAACGATAATTTTTATACCTCGTCTAAGCGAGTACTTAAGTCAATACGATAATCGGGGGCCTGATCCCCTAAAATTCTGGGATCGATTGGAGATTTCTAATATGGGTATTATTCCATCGATAAATATTGCAATTAGCAATGTGGAATTTAGAGATAAAATTCCCTTATGTATGGTAACCTTAATAATCCTTCTCTACTCCTGCATACCTCAAAGACTCAATGCTGTACAGATATTCCAACCCAGGTCGGCACTTATTATCATTTGAAGAATGCTAAGTACGTTCCGGGTAAGATATGGAATGAAGTAGAGTCAATGAATCGAGTTGAACGAGATTAGTGAGAAAGCGTGCGAATAGGTCGTATTTTGGCAGCGAGATCAGTACATGTAGATAGTCATGATATCCTCTTTGATCTGATTGTAATATCAAGTATGCATGTTGAAGTCACTGCTTTCTGTATAGAAAGGCTTGCTGATGATAAATAGGTAGATAAGAATTCACTAAATTAAAAAGGAACCAACCCAAAGCAAGTCTGAATGGCACTACCTACCAAACAATCGATAATTTGGAAGTGTTTCATATGACATAAAGTGTCAGTAACTAAAAGAAGGTCGATGTCATACGACGAATCCGCCATAGTGAGCCTCAATAAGGACTTGTAGCCACATTATATTTTTATACATGAAATGCGACTATGGCTGATTGCTAACCATTTAACCGCAAACCCAACATCCAAAGAAGGGTCGCCGGACCGGGGTTCTAAAGAAGGAATTACAGCAATTTATTCTAGGTCGATAGGTACGATGCACGTTCTTCTTCTCCTATGAATGTTTTTATGGGATTCTTCTGATATACGGTAAAATGGTTTACTTAGTTGATTCCGAGTATTAGTATAGCAATTTAGGGCCAGCATTATGTATTTCTGTGATCCAAATTATAAGAGCGATATAGGAAACTGATTTTTATTGATGCCTTGGCTTATTGGTTATTGTGGCAGATATAATGTGAGCTGTGATTGCCATATTAATACAAAGATGATTAACATCAGCTTTTTTCCTTCATCAGCATATTCTTGACGAGAGAATGCACCCTGTTTTGAATAGTGGTTCCAGCGGAACAGAGAGCGGCAAATTGTTTTTGGCTGCTACATCTTTAGCAAGGATACTTTAAATTGAGTGTTTTAGCCGGGCATGTATCTGTCATGTGCTTTATGCTGGAACAATTACAGCACATGTTTAATGCCACACATCTGTCCCTTTTTGATTTATGGTTTACGTAAATCGTACAGTAAGAGAGGTAATTTTCTCCATTGCACAGCTTTCACTCAACTTTCCTTGAAGATTAATTATTCGAATTTGAATTAGAATTTGATTGAAGCTCAGAAGGAAAACTAGTTCTTTTAAAAGAGCCACTACCTTTTGATGTGCTGAAGGTATGATTCTTCTGATCAGAAGGTCTCCACTGATCCCTTGTGAAATTCCCTTTTGAAGAAGATGATTTAGTTGATGAGAATGAAGTTGAGGTCTGAGAGGTACGAAACCTCTGCATTATTTGAATTATCTGATTATGCTCCTTAAAAATCAGATTAATCAACGGATACTACTCCTTAGTCACCAGCTTCAACTCTTTTAAAAATGAGAGAGGAAGTTTGTCAACTAATATATGGCTGATTAATTTGCAGAAAGAACTTTCCTATGGGAAGAGGTCAACCCCAAGCTCTTTAAGCTCTTTTAAATGAGCCCAAACCTTTAAAATAAAGGATATGACTGTTTCAAATTGCTTCCAATCCAGAGGTTGTGATAAGTCCAGTTCATGGAAAATAGAATCAATAATGAAGGCCCTGTCCAAATATGTGCTTTTAAAATGGATAAGGCAACTTCATAGTTCTCATCCGTATCCGTAAAATGCTAAATGTCTCTAAGAGCATATCTCTTTAAATGGCACTTGAGATACTGCAGCTTAACAGCTTGTGACAAACCTCTCCTCCCCCCATACACATTATTGAACTCCTTCAGAAAGGAGCGAAAGGAGTGCTTGTCCTTTTTGCCCGAAATATTTTAACGAGTAACCAAATAAAAGGTCCTCTAAATGGGCTTTCTAATCATATTACTATAAATTATTTAAATTTTATTTTGTGAATTTTATCGCTTGTCTTTATCTTTATATTTTTATTTACATAATACATTTATTATGGCCCAAACTAAACGCTGATTTTATTGTTCCAGGATATGCCATTACACATTCAATATGTTTTACCTTTTCTATCGCGGCTGTAGCTATAGTAATTTTGAGAGTAAGTACATAATTATATTTTTTCTTCTTCCTCATTTTTTTTTCCTTACGAGTTCTTTCTCCTTGAGCTTGCTACATATATAATTAGTAGAGCACCAGCCTGACAACTCCCTTCTAAAAGTCAAGTGGAGTTGATGCCTGTTTTCCCTCGGAATGATGTAGCTTCCTTCTCCGTAAGTTTTGTTGAGATATGGATTGTGGCTTCAGTGCTTCTTAGGAGGAGCTGACCATAATATATAATGATATGAGTTCACAGTTTCCATGGTATAACTATATAAAATATAAATAATAATTATAGTATAATAAGTACAATATATATAATGAAGGGCCTATATTAGTTATCCTAATATAATAATACTGATATTCTATTTATATATAGACGTAATAATGTAGGGCAATAGGCATACTCTATAATTCTTATCTAATTATATATATGTAACCCTATATATTATATAGTATCAATATATAATGAGAGACCCTTCTTATCCCAAAAACATTCAATCAACAAAGGAATGAAACCAAATTTATTTTATTAATTTTTTTTGTTTTAAGACAATCATTAACAGATCATCTGAAAGGAAAATATTGAATTGGAAATCATACACTTTATGTATACGTTAAATATATATATATATTTAGATATACTTATATTTTCAGTGTAAGACGCACAAACTAGAAAGTAATGATAATAATGCTTATCTATGTCTCTCCGAATAAAATATACCCCGCATTATTATATATGCGAAATATCAGGGTATAAACGAAAAACATCGGATGAACATCACATACAGTGCTTTGAGAAAGTATATTAAAATGTTTTAAAAGACTGGAAGTGTTGCAGTTCAACATTCGTCGTCAACAAGTTCCAATTGGCCTTGAAGGAAAAGTTCAAGCTCTTGCTTTTCTACTTCTGGGTTCAATCTTTTGTTCTTAATCAATATTTTTTAATTGATTATATTGTGACTAATTATCCTCCGTAAACTCCATATTGAAAGATATGTGTGACTTTCGTAAGTCAGAAAATGATTTCTTATATTTTCTTAATTCTAGGGTTAAAGCTGAATTGTTATTGATTGTTCCGGTTGAATTAGCATTCATTTGTCCAGAAAATGTAATAAAATGTCTAGTAAATAATCTAAGAAATTGTTACTTTTATTAAATAAGTTATGATATGAGAGCTATTGAGTACCACTTATTTATGTAATTATATATATATTATGGTTAAAGAACTGAAAGTGAATATATATAGTCAGTATAAATACTACTACTTACTGATATATCTATAGATGCGATATAATTATTGATTGAGTACTAGTATACTCTAGGGTATTGGATTATTTTTAGGTCACCCTAAATTATAAATATAAGTATATAGTTATTTATCTTATACAGAGTATTCATTTGTAAAATAGTTTTTATGAATGGTGCACGAGATAATCTATATATATAGATAGGTTATCACCCTATGTCGTGAAAAAATGTTATTTTATAACCATATCTATTATGGCTCTTGTTGCATTATCAGCATCCATGTTAAGCCCGAAGCAAGAATTGATTTTGAAGACCCGCTCCTCAAAAGAGAAAGCACAGGATGGGCAGAGCAACGCCTGCATAGTAGTCTCTAAATAGAGTTGACACTTTCCACCTTTCTTTCTCAGTAAGTTGGTAATAAGTTTATTGGATAAAATGGAATGTGAAAATTAAATTGTTATAAATGCTCTAAAAGAAAGTCGAAAATAAATAAAAGTGAGTAACGCATGTGGTTTCTAGTTGAGCTTAAATTTACTAAATTTAAAAGTGATCTCCTTGACTCTAAGTAATTTATCTTATAATATATACATTATAAAAAAGAAGAAGGTGCTATTGGTTGATAACAAGAGGAAAAAGTTTGAAGCTTACGGTTTTTCTATACACCATTCCACGACAAAATTTGGATTTTTATGTGTTTTTCTACAGTATAATAACTCAAGTTTACCTAATTACAATGTGGAAAATAAACAACACATTAGTATAATCTGAACTAGTCTTCACTCAATAATACGAGTTTTAACTCACGAAATTGATGCATAGGTGAAATTTTCCCAAAAATAATCTCGATTACTGTATTTAACAAGAAAACTGAGCTTCGATCTAAAACAATGTCTCAAGAATATGGACTATATTTCTAGTCATCGAGAAGATTATCCATTAATCCACACATTGCGACATCTGATGCTTTTACGGATCGGAGAAAGTAGAGCATGATCAGACAGAATTAACAACACGAATCAAGATCATACCTCATTGCTAAATTTGCGAAATCCTATGATATCGATAATTCAGCGATAGTAGTATGTTAAATTAATATATATATTATAATATATATTATATGTATATGATATATATATATATATATATATATAATATAATAATATATATATATAATATAATATAATTATATTATATATATATATATGAGTGAGTTATTATATAATATATAATATATGATAACATAAATTTTATCACCCACATGAACCGTTGATGCGTAGAAGCTACTACTCAAAAAGAATAGAACCGCAACTTTAACAGTAAAACACCTAAATTATATCATAATTTTGATAAACAGTTGAAAGCTATACCATAACTGTAAAAATAAAAATGCTCGAAAGATAGGCGACGCTACAGAAAAACAAATTTACATATTGGATATATATACAGCGATATAAAGGCTTTGCTGTATATAAAATGTAGAAAGTCCGTTTTATGATTTAAAAAACTAAACAAACACCCTAGGTGGAGGTAGGGCCCCCTTGTAAAAAATTGAAGAGTCATGGAAAGTGCATATTTCCACATATAGGGGGCGTTCGAGAGCCTGCTAATTTGGGCGACAAGGATGGGGGGACACAAGTCCCCCCCGTCGTCCAAATAGAGGCCGAGTGTCCTACCCCGTAGTTCCCGAGAGACCCCGACTCCCTGATATCTATGCGGTCTTACTCTATGAGAGTTGGTATTCGCTTTAGTGTTTCACAATACAATAAAACGACCTAAACAGTACTAAGTATATTTAGCTATGTTTAGTACTGCTGAGATCTCCCAAACATACATGTAATTTAGCTGCTCCTTCTGTAAGCTTGATCGTAACTAATCTCGAGAATTTTTTTTACATTCTGGCTAATAAGACTTGAGTAGTGATTTTTGCTACATATTGTTAAATTTGGTTTTTTTCTCTGTAGATGTCGTGCAATACTTTTATCGAGAGTAATAATCTATGCTAATTAATAGCTATATATATAGTCGGATAGTATAATATATATCAAGTACACTAAATTGTCATCAATTAAAATCTATATATATAGATATATATTTATATATATATATATATATGATATATATAATATATTATTGCTTAATCAACGATATATATAATATATATTATTCTATATATATATATATATATATATATATATATATATATATATATATAATATATATATATATATATATATATATATTATTATATATATATATATAATATATATTATCCTACTTCATAATACTGTAATTCTTTTCTTGTGAACTGTGAAAAGCCTATTATTATTTTAAAAAGTGTTCATTTCAATTTTTTTTAACTCTTTTAGTCATACTGAAACTTAGAGTTCAATATACATTTCATACGAGAGGTAGTCAATATCGTAATTGCGCTACTAATTAAGGAAAATAAACAATAAGGCTAAAGATTCGTTAAATAGACAAATTGTTCGAATCCATGCAATCGATATGTATATGGAAGTGGATGCTTGATAACAGACATGATTCCATACCTTTATTTATACTGCTACAATATATATATGTGTTATAAAGCTAAACTACTATATATATATAGAATATACATATATATATACTGCGTATATATAATACATAGTGAATATATATGATATATTTATACGACTAAAAACTAATATATTATATATATATATATAGTAAGTCAATACTATATAGGCGCTACAATGATATATTATATATATATAGGATATTATATAGGCAATATAATACATTATTATAAAGTTAATTAGTAGCACTAACTATCTAGTATATGTATAAAGCTAACACAATAGATCTAATGATTGCGCACATATATATATATAGCTGATACTTAGCGTTATACACGTGTAATATATATATAGCATACTAATCAAATAAGTCATATAATATATACTTGCTGATCACACTTATAATTGATAGTAAATATACTTGCGCAAGCTATATTATATATACTATTATATTATATATAGTATCAATAATAACTAAATTCACACGTGTATAATAATACTAACATCATACTTAAATTTAGCGTCACACTATATATATGAAGCACAATATAACCACAAAATAGTCAATATTGCGTGACTATATATACAGAAACTATCGAAATTCGAGATAAATTACCAATTAATTCCATAAACTTCCCGATGATAAAAGCGATTGCACACTATAATATTTATTTTTGTACTGCTGTAATCAAATGTAGAAGACATCCTCATTTTTCAAAACAGAGGGCATGCGGATGCAGAGATGCGGATGTGCCGTTTAAGTTTGCTGCAGGATGCGGGAATACTGGATGTTCCGCCACAATACAGATAAGTCAAACTTGGTCTATGTCCCAATCACTATCTGAAAGATTAATATAAATTATCTGCGCTACTAATAGCTATATATATATAGATAGCAAATTGCGCACACTATATATATATATATAATCATATAGTAAAAGCATAAATCACATACAACGTATAA
>JABUQX010081289.1:12500-38565 GCA_015478945.1 Trachelipus rathkii | reverse complement strand
ACTTAGTGAAGCGTTTCCATTTGCTTCCAGGAACCTCATGTCTTTATATATATAGACCGGTGTATAAGTGTAGATAATATGAGGTTATAGAATAGTATGAGTATATACGGATAGAATATATATAAATATATATAATATATATATATAGAGGGGAATAAGAGAGGGCAAATAGAGAGAGAATGATGATGAAAAGGAACAAGAAATGGGAAGGAGAGGGAGGGAGAGAAGGAGGAGGAAGAGAAAAGAGGGAACTATATATATATATACTAATATTTATATTAGATGTTATATTATAGATATATATATAATATAGATAGTATATTAAGTCAAATAGTTGAAACACAGTCGTGACAGGAAAGTGTCACATCTTGTCGCAAGACAGCGAAGGATAAATTATTAAAGGGACAATATAATAGCTAGAATAGAAGAAGATATCGGAGAGAGAGATAGAGTAAGAGGATGGAGAGAGAGAAGATAGTAGGTTAATGATATATTAGAAGAGAGATGAAGTATTAGAATGAGATTAAGGCAGAAGTAAACAGAGACAGACGAACAAGATGACAAGTAGAATCAGAGATATCAACACTGAAAATATAAGGAAATGTAATGAATTAGTAAAGGTTGTTTTTGAAGATGCTATATAAATATAGAGTGAGTAGAGAGGTAGAGATGAGTAGAGAGAGAGAGAGAGAGAGTAAGAAGAGGAGAGAGAGAGAGATAGATGAACAGGACTATACTGGAGAGAGAGAGCGCTTCACTTCTAAATAAAATATAATAGAGAATAATATAAGTTGTAAAATTTAATGATAATTATAAACGATAAAGTTATTTATAAGTTTTATATTCCAAAGTTCATAAGAGCTCTTCAAAATAAGTTTATTAAGTATACTGTCAATAATATTCTTTAATTTTGTGAAAATGGGGGATAATCAAGTAATTTACCCTTGTCCCCTACGAGCCGAGTTTCCCCCACTCACAATACTGCCTTTTTTTACGATGGTATTATTTAAATTATTTCGATAATTAAAAAGTTGCCGTTATCTTATAATCATGAACGTTCAACATAATTATATCTACAACTAGAACTTCTAATACACTCACGAATTATGTCATTATTAATCTTAATGTTTTTACTCGGAGGTTTGAGCTAGCCTTATCTCTTTTCTGCTCTCATTTTATCTCTTAGATACTCACTGCCGCTATTCTTTAATTATAATATATATTTTACGCGTGCAAAATTAACTCTATTCCTTTTATTCGTCTTGTTGATAGAACAATATTTAATATACGCAAATGACATATACACTATTATTTACTCCATACTAGCTAAACACTACATTTAACACTACCTATCTTATTACATTCGTGGATTAACCCTTAACTTGCTATACATCTAACGTTATCACTAACTACAAAAAATTAATTTTTCAACAGAATATCATCAATATAATTATTTACATCTTGTATCTCTCATGTTTGTATAGATACTCATTTTTATATATTCAATTAGTAATTCACAATTGAGCTTGGACATTATTTATATTATTAAGTATCTATCTATTTATTATTCTTAGTAATTCCCTTATTTATTAATCATCTCTTTAGTGATTACTTTCACTCTATCAATCATTTATCTATTAAACTATATAAGTGTCCTAATACTGCTTTTAAACATGCTCATATTATTCAGCAAAAGAGCCTTTCCACTATCAATTTATAATATCATATTCTACAATACTTTCTTATCGAGGAACGTTATAAGTCCATCCTAGATTAACTCCATTATATAGCCGCAACTAGTCAGATTTCGTTCAATTATAAAGAACATATATATTAAGCAATTGAGGTCACTACCACGAATGATAAAACGTAAAAATGAGATACTTCCGTAACATACGAGCATAGTCTATATTACCTGCATGTACTCTCAATCTTAACTGATTCTCAGTACAATCCTCTCCAGCCAACCCCATTTCTCATTGATGGTTCTTTCATCAATACAGCAATAATTCATAATCTAGCGCTTATATGTGACATGACTATTTAGCCTTTATTTGTCTATATATATATTTCTCTCATCGATCTAATAGCAATTAATACAAGATCCACTTAAAGTCACATATGAGCTCAATACCTAATTTAATTCTAACTATATATAATAAAATTAAGATTATAAATTATTATAATAATTAATTCCATAATAACTTTCTTAGAGAATCATAAGTTTAGAGAATAATAATATAATAAATATCTTATTTTACTAATTCTATTTATACTATCATTATTATTATTAAATTATACATTGTTTTAAATCCTTTTTATATTATTTAATTAATTTATTATTATTATATATTATATTCAGTTATATTATTAATATTATTATTAAAATTTTAATATAATTGACATTACATGAAATATTATTTCAAAAATCTCGTTTATAAGGTGTTAAATTTTATATTTACTTAGTTATCTAGATCATTGTTACTTAGTCTTTTTATGTATATTATAATTTTATAAAATATAAGTATAGATACTTTGTGAAGTCTTGACTAAGCACGAATAATTAGATGATAGAATGTTTCATATTACTTTCTTTTTGTAAATTATTTATTTGCAATATGTTTTATTAACGATGAGGATGTAGATGATCATGTATCAGTATATGATTATATAGAGATTGAGATTAGTATTATTCATTAGTTTATTATATTTATATTTGTATTATTATACAGAGAGAGTCTATGGGATTAGATAAGTTAAGTTATGCTTATGAACTCATATACATGTATATGGTCAATTATTATGATGTAAATTATTATGATTCGCGACCCAAACTCAGGTGGGCGGGGATTCTGAGGGAACACAGTAATTTTTCAAAAAATATCATTGTGTTAATTATTATTATTTTTATTTATTTATTTATTTATTTTTTAACACTTGTAACGAATAGTTTCCATAGATTGAACTCAGTTATACAATAGTGCTACTGGGATTGATATTAAGTTATAAGCTTAAATTCAATTAAAATATATATATTTAAAAAATTTAAATTACCAAGAAGAAATGTTGGATTTAAATTTTGTAGCTTTTTTCCGATAACGCACGGCCTAACCGACATTACCTAACTTAAATAACCAATCTTAGCCAAAACCCAACTTAGATAAGATTTAATAGGAAAATACTAATCATATGAAAATAGTATAATTAAACAAAACTGCACGTCAGGACATTCTAGTCTAATAGCACGAGAATCAAATATCTTATTGCCCTCCAAAGAATCAACATGTAAAGTAAAGTGATACCATACAATACGAATAGTATACATTGCATTCAGACACACCCTGTATAATGAAAGCTTACGAACTGATTACAAATTTAACCTGCTCATAAACCAAAATCCTCTTACGAAAACTATATAGAAAAATTAAATGTTACAGATACAGTAGAAACAAGGTCCCTAGTAATAAGAGCAAATCCCACTTTTTATTCACTGAAATTATAATAGAAAACCTGTCGTATAACATCACTCTCGAACAACACATTATTAAGTCTTGATAAAATTATCATTCATTGCAGGATCTTACTGAGAGGAGTGACCTACATGAGATGGCTCAGAGGGGAGTGCCATACGAAGAAACTGTCATTGGTGATGAGCCACACTCCATACAATTGATGACCAGATTGGATCCGTAACAAGAAGAAAGATGTAGGCATAGGAATAAAGGAAGGAATGTCTATATTTAGGTAATATATACAATATTTAATAAATAGAATAATATATAATATATAATAAAATATATAATAAGAATATAATATAATACAGGTTAAAATATATAGATATGAAAATATATATATATAAGTATCTAGAAATAAATATATATCAGTATATATATAAATATAATAATAATTATATAGTATGTAATAATAATATAGCTTGATCAAACAATTTCAGTATATACAATATAAGCTTATAAATTAAGACAATAAAAATATAGAATAATATGAATATTGTAATAATATATATTTATTAATATAATATTATATAATATAGTATTAAATATAATAGATAAATTACAATAGACTACTATAATATATTATACGTTAATATGGATCATACGGAAAGGTATATTAAATAGACATATTACTATAGACATAATATGAATAGAAAATTATATATATATGATTAATATAAGCTGTATAAATGTAATATTAAGAAATAGTTAAGTAGAATACTGCATATAAATTTTCTTTGTTAGGAAATCACTGCGTATTATAAAAATGGGTAAATGCAGCATTATTTTATAATACTTTCGTTTACACTCGCTTTAAAATATTTATAACATCAAAATTTTAATTAAATATTATATAAATTTTTTTAAATATTTTTAGTTGTTTTTTTATCTAGTAACATTTTAAATATAATAAACGATATAATCCTGGTTATATAACTTTCTAAACCAATGGTAACCAGTCGTATATGAAACTAAAATAGAAACTACATGTGACAAATTCCGGTAGAACGACAGACTTCACAAGAGCTAGCAGAGGGCCAAGTGTCGGTCCCCTCATACTGTCCTAATGGTAGCAAATACTAGAGCTAGTCTCCATACCTCCGAAAATGGCAACTGACCGTCGATGGTGAGATATCTATTAATATATTTTCGTCGCACCTGGAAAACGAGTATCACGAAAAAAAATTATATCAAATTGACATAAAATTTTCCATCAACGCCGGTTTCGCTCCTAGGAGTAAAAAATTTATACGTCATCTGTGATTGAAACATGCAATCGATAGAATTTTTTCAACATCACTCAAATATCATAATATTTATTTCTTGCAACATACACCCTTTACATGTTATATTTAAACATCCATAAGAAATGAAATTAATATATATATTATATATTATATTAAGATAATATATATATTTATATATATAATATATAGTATATATATTTTATATAATATTATATATTATAATATATATATATCCTATATATATTATATAATATAATATTATATAGTTACTTGAACTTATTAATAATTATTAATAGTAATTATCTACATAAATCAAATAGAATAAGTTATAAACTAAAGCAACTACTCATTTACTGGACTACTTCAATAGGATAGCTGTATACTATAAACTGATATACAATAATATTTACACCTATACATCAATTAAGAATATCATTTTTGTATACTGTTCGTTTATTTATATTACGTTTAATTATATAATATCATATAAAGATTCAAAATCTAAGATATAAAATATATAACATGCGAGATACTGAAAACATCGGAGTTGGCAAAATTCTAATCCCACTGATTTTTTAATAAAAGATCATAGATAGGTCCTCCGGAGTTTTTTCGTTGTTTTTTCTCTAACTATAACATTCTTTCTCGATAACATAATCATTGACAGTTGAAAATATAGGGATTTTATACTTCATATTTGTCTACTTACCTTATACAGTCAAATGGGAACTGGAAGTGTAAAATATATCCTTTAATGCTTTGATTTCAATGTTAATTCGAGTAGTAGCTTTTATAAAATATGTAACCTAGTGCTACATCTTGCCAATTTAGACTCTCTGAGATCCGGTGTACCAGAAGCTTAAAGAGACTCAGGAATGATAGCGATGAAGTTCTGAAGCATTGGGGTTTCGGCACACTATGTCAAAATGTGTTCATGTTAGGCGTCGGGGTAATTATTTATACGCAAGTTTGATAGTGACAAAGTTAATTAGCACTTATGACCCGGACTATGATCAAGATTATATTCATAATGCAATCTGAAGAACGCAAATCTGAGTGTTAGTATTCGCTGCCGTATTTCATCTATTTGTGATTAATCTAATAGCTTAAAATTCTCATGACAAGTATCTCCTGCTCGTTAAAGTATTAAAGTAATGGCTAATTTAAACAGAATCGAGTATGAGACAAATGGTATTCATCAATAATAAGAGTGTTTCCCTGTAATGAGCTGGCAAGGAACAATTCTATAATCAGAGATCATAACATACATAGTTATAATCTTGCGAAATCGACAACTTCATTTCAAATATGAGAGGCTCAATAATCGAGATGATTGCATGCATAATTATCATTGCAATTGCTAATCAAACTCTAAAACTACCACCCATAATGTGTTACGTGGCATCAAAGTTTTTTTATGCTTAACAACATCTCATTCTATTACAAGTAGTGATTGAACAGCTACTTAAGAATTGATAGGATGTGATAGCTAGTAGACCGATAATCACGAGCTGTCTATGAAGTGGTGATCATGGTTTTACGATTTCCTACTCTATCCCCAATATCTCGAAAGAAAAATCATTCGCATAGCAGGCTCCCACTTTTGGACACGGCCTGCATATATAATATTTATATATAGTACTATTATTACGACACTAATAATAGTTGGATACTCATGATATCATATCCATATATTAATATGCATTATTTATATAAGTATATATATATTTATCATTACGTCATTATATAATAATAAATTATAGTAAAATTATAATAGTAATATAGCAGTATGATATTATCAATAGTTTATACTTCAATATGAATTTTTACTACCTTCTACAAGTTATATTTACATCGAAGTATATATATATATATAATATATATATATATATAATACTATATAATATAATACAATTTATATAATATATATTATACTATATATATATAACATTATATATATATTTATATATTAATTATATCACGAATATCAAATCAGATAAAGTTAATTTTAATATTATTAGATAATTATAGATGCATTAGAAAATAGGTTAATACCAGATTCTCAGTGACGAGTATGGATCTAGTCCATATCGCTTAAAGTTATCATGAAATACATCACTCAATTATACTAGTCATATCGTATAATAATAGCCTATATGGCATTGTTCTATGATATATTCATTATATTACTATAATGTATATAATGAGAATAGTTTTGTCCTAAGATTCAGTCTAATCGGTTCGTTCTAGGAATATAGACTCTCAGAACTATTTCCGTTATATAATTTATTCATTTATTAGAATATACATATAAATACTATATCAAGTCATATAATAATCATACCTGGTATATAGCTTCGACGCCCAATAATATATTGAAAGATAGTATTGGATAATCTATAACTTAACAGTTATATATATCAATTCATAAGTTAGTAGAACATACATTTGCCAATAATAGCAATTATAATCACCCTATCATAATTATATATAATCAATATATATATATATATATTATAATATATTCATAATAATTATATATATATTATAATATTAATATAATATATCTATATTATATATTAGATTATAATATATATATATTATATATTAATAATATTATATATATAATATAATAATATATATAATATATAATAATATATATAAATATGATACTATATATCACCGTATATAGTCAACCTTAATAATATCAATATACGTATTATAATATATATATATATATATAATATATATAATATATATAATAAATAGTAATATATATATATAAATATAAATAAATATTTTTATATATATATATATATATATATGCCTTTATCCTAGACTTTATAATAATGAGTATAATAAATATATATATAATATCCCTATATAATATACTATGTACTTATCATGAAGCTGCAAATCAACCACTCATTTAATAAATATAATATATATATATATATATATAGTAATTACCCTGATCCAATCGCTACTATACATAATTATATATATATATTATCATATAATATAAATAATAGTATATTAATATTATATATAATTATAAATAATATATAATAATATATATATCATATATAATTAATATATTATCGAAAACGCGCACCGTTTCATCGTAATCACTCAACGTTGTCTAGATTAAGCTTCAAAATTATGCACTTCCTCGCAAACACCTTTATAGCTACCTTCAGAGAGTTCTGAGGCAATCTCACCAAGATCATTCTCTCATAAATATCATTATTAGTATGATGTACTATCGTTCCTGTGATCCGTATATTGTCAATGTATGTAAAGTATATATGATTTATAATGAGTTGTTACGTCTACTAATTATACTCTAAATCAAAATCTATATCGATTCAGATCAAACCGCTCATCCGCTCCAGACATACGTCACCTAACTCACACAAGATTCGTACCTAGCACTCAACAAACATTCGAAAGACTCACCATCCTCTCTCATATTCAGAGGATCGCCTAAACATCCGTGTCTCCTGATAATATCCCAGTAGGAATATTGGTGATAAAAGTGGACAAAATTGATGAATGCTAGAATCCCAGAACTCATAGTACACGTTTTAAGGCCTAGTCCACGCTATCATATCTATTCTCTTATCGTTTCACAGCACTCAACATAGTTCGGCTCCAAATACCACACTTTTGATCAAATTTCCGCGAGCGCGTAGCTTAAATAATGCAATGTAGTCCTGTTATCAAAAATTTCAGATTAATGTCTATACTAATACATACACTCTCTGCTCAGGAGCTGTATAGTCAAGCGCAAGTTACATACATACTACTTACTCGCCTTACATTAACACAGTCTATAAATAACTCTTAGTATAAAACCTGCATTACTAAATAACGTCCCATATCCCAAGTATACTATAACATATTTATTAATAAATTTATCTACTCTAACATTAACATATTCCCTGTATATACTTCGTGTGCCCAAAGTACACTCCCTAGCAATTGAGACATATGTTACTTACTATATCTATCGTGGACCTTCAACAAACACAATAAAATTGCAGACAGTTAATAGTTTACATTCATTATAACAAAATTCACAACCATCAAACATTGTGTTGAATCTCATTTAAATTTCAGAAAACATTCATTTTAGTCATTCAAATAAACAAACAGCTACTTCTAGCCTACTCTAGAAATTCTTCACAATACAGACATTGGGAAGTATAACTTACTTTAATACAACGTTTATACTGCAACCATTTCACTATTACATCATAACAGTTACTTCACCAATCAAAGAAATAGAACAGACCAACTCAGTCTAAGCTCATTATGATTCACGTACTGCAATCCTATTCATACCTCCAAATAAATTAATGCTACTTATAAGCATATCTGTTAGCCAGTATCTCCATACAGAGTATACTATTATTCACAACCCATTCTTTGTACGTATTAAACTCAGTACCAGTGTTAGAGAATTCACAAGGAGCGTGCTTGAAAAAGAAAAGACCATTTGGTTTTATAAATGTTTATATTTATAAAATTGAAATACAAAATATTTAAACTATACTGAAGAAGTCAAAATGCTAAAAAACGTTCGAAGAATTTAAAGAAGAGAAAGGAGGGATATTGTGGGTCACACGTAATTATGGGCGGGAGGAGGAGGATGTGGGAGGCGTTGATGTGGGTCGGCCTAGGGTTACTAGCTCGGTAGATTATAAGGCTTGAAGCTTAGTTGGGCTTAATAAATTTGCAGAACTTGGCCTTATATTCCGAGTCAGTGATCCTTATTGGACTTATCATCCGTTGACGTCTGATGTCCGATCGGGGAATCCTCAACGATCTTAGATTCAGTGCTGAGATCAGCAATAGACTCGGCCTTGATGTGAGTGGGTACATCATCGTGCTCAACTTACCAGGCAAAGGGGACGGTGACTGCCGCAGTCTCCGTAGAAAACATACAATACATACATACATCATTAAAAAACAGAAAACAAAACCGGAAAAAAGTTGGAAAGGCTTTTAAAAAACGTAAAAAGGATCTAAGAAATGAGCCTCCCGAAGAAAAATCCCCTCCCAAAAAATAAAAACATATTATCTATTGCTTTACCTAATATCTCTTCTGTTTTGAAAGGGACTGAGAAAATTTGTCCAATCCCTTTACTAACATGACTTGAGCAATCCATACAGCCGTACTCCCCATATAATCCTTGGAAAGCTAGATTAATTAACAATCTCATAGTAAAAATTCCTTCATAAAGTCGCGGTAGCAACTCACAATATTTATGTAATGACCTCCTTGATCTCCATCCTCCTTTTCTATTTAGCTCTGCTCCATATAACGGTCAAAATTCAACACAACGTTACTGATACTCCATTTTGACTAGATAACACACAATCTAGCTTTTTTTCTCTTTACACGCCGGCACCTACTTTCTCAGCTCTTCACGTACTAAAAAAACTTGGAAGGTATGCATCAAAAATCAGATTTGCCATGAGTCACTAGACTCATGACACACTTACCTCACTCCCTTCAAGAATTGGAAACACCAATCTGTAAGAAGGGAAACCTCCCGTGCTTACAAGGCTGTAGAATATAATAACAAAAACGTAACTATCTAAACAAAAAATATGAAAATAAAAGTACATAATAAATACACTCAATAAAACAAAATCAAAAATATAAAAAACTTTTAATCCACTTTACTTGTTGTTCCTAATATCCAGCTTTATTAACACTCCTTTTCCATCTATCTTCATCTCCAGCTTAAGACCTGACTCATTCATTTGTTCTTTCGGAGATCTATTACTCTCCTCCTCTTAGTGACTCCGGTCAATTGCCATGTTCAAATCCTCGACTTTGTTGGTTCCTCCTTATCTTTCCTACTATCCATCTTTTGTTCAGGATCTCCACTCGCCGACCCCAAACTTTCTTATCCCTCTATTAGTGACTACTCGAAATACTTGCAAATCTATTTTTAAAGAGTGTGTTTATATTCTTTAAAATTACTCTCGTCTTACTTACACTCTCTTTCTCTTATGGATAATTGACTTCTTACTTCCTGTCTTCTATATCATTGAAAATACTTAGTTTTAACAAATTTAATATCGGTTTATCCTCACTCTCTAGCCTCTATCTAGTGTTAATATTCCCTGAATTTCCTCGTTACTTTATCATTGTTCACTCATATCCATACTTCTATACAATTTCCTCTCGTTCCTTACGTTTTGCTTCCTCTTTTCCGTTATTCTCTCTCCTCTCTCTTCTCTCTCTCTCTCCATCTTCCTCTCTCATACCTTATTGTAGCTCCTTCCTTTCTAAATGCTGTCACGTCGGCGTAAACTGTCATTAAGGGGAACCTTACGCCTATCTCCTATTCACAGCTCACCGCTAAATTCCTTCGTAGTTATTCACATCACGGCAGCTTGATCATAACCCAAGACTATTGCTATCGCGTTCTTGGTCGCGTAAATGCTCACCCCAGTACCAATAGACTCCACTAGAGTCTTAAACATCAGATGATAGAGTTGTGGAAGTATAGTTCTAGCTCTTGTCTTGTGTGATTCCTCTAATTCCTCTTCGTCTTGCCTAATATAGAGCTTTCTAAAAAACCAACGTTGATAATCCATAAATTCCTTCATTAGTCTCATCCTATTTTCATGGTAAAGACATCATCAAAGAGGACTATCTCAAATTGTCTCACCCACTACACATAATGAGTAAAAGACCGGCCAATAATACTACTTATAGACCGTTTGTGTGATTATCTTAACCAACAGCTATCGTCCTATGTACATATTATATGAATCCTATAACTCTCATAGCACTCTGCATCGACCTCATGTAACACGTCTTATATGATCTTGTCTCGTGGCCTCTTTATAGACTTCCCTCAATTTCTGCTCGATTCATATGTGCTATGGGCCTTTTCTTACCAAAGATTAATTAGGAAAAGTATACATATAAAAAAGGTGACATACTTAATATATATAACTAATATCACTACCTCCTTGACTACTGGAATGTACCTTCTACCATTCATATTTAAAATCCTCCTTGATATTCATGAATTATGATTTCAAGCTATTAAATATTTCAATATGTATTAGTGACTGGACTTATACATCATTTATGCCCTCAACTAACTCCAAGAGATCTAATTATTTAGTAATCATCCATCAGTGTTTCTACACGTACTTCTTGTTCTTTTAACCATCCTTCACTAGAGTAATACTCTCTATTGCCGGCACCTGGCTTGGCCGGGTCATATATTTTAATTGGTGAACAGTAATTTATCTATAATTGGATAGGTATCGCTTCCGATTTCTACGTGTACCAGGCCTACGATATGTAAGCACCCGTTATCCCTGAAAGTATACGTATATGTCATATATTTATTAAGCTAATATTAGTCATACCCTATATTAAATTACTTCCTATATTCATATTACCTGAAGTGGACAGTGATATCCCTAATCCTAATGATCCATTTGGTTTGCAATATTATAAAAGCCTTTCTTTTCAATTGAGGGTATTTTCCATTCTCCGTTTTACTTTAGACCTTTGGTCTCAAATCCATATATACCTGTATATTCTGTTACTTTCATATTAAAACCTTTTTCTTAGTATTAGTCTGTGGCACCTTAGCTGGCTTCTAGATGCCAATATACATTTCCGGTTATCCGAATTGTTACATCTACTTCCCACATACTCCATGCACCACCTCAATTATATATAATAATTATAATCAAATAATAAAAGACATACATTTATAATAATATAAATATGTAATGTCTTAGCCCTGTTGTAGCTTCATACATGTCGCATCGCGTGATGTGTTGTACGTCAGTGTACGAGATAGAGAGAATATGAGTGTGTTAATAACTCGAACTCTTGCTGTATGTGCTGGAATTTGTTGTGGCACATTTTGTTATTACTAATCTCTATTCCCATCAGTTGTTAACTGAAATGCTTGGCTTACCACGAAACTCACGTCATTAAAGTCTGGAACCTTGAACTGAATTTGTTAGAGGCGACTTATTGTGCTTTATGCTTATGTCTAATTATGTCTGCTATTTTGTATTGTGTTCGTGTTGTGTCGTGTTAGTTGTCGCTGTGGTGTTGTGTGTTGTTTTGTGTGTGGTGTGGTGGGGTGGATGTTGTCTCCATAGGTGAGTTTTTATCATTTTTAGTAGAAGTAATTTCTCTGTCGGCCAGACTGTCACAATTTTGTTGGTGTCATCACGAGCCATTAAACGAGTTCCCTATTATACCATCTATCAGCATCATTCATCACATAGTTTATCCATTCTATCTCATTAGTATGCCCTATTCAGCTAATACAATTCTCTTCCATCTTAACTATTATTAAGAGCATTTTTATACTTTACTTCAATTACCCTCCTTATCTTAAATTATCTCATTGCACATATACTATTTATTTCGGCGAGAGCAGACTCAACAATTAATTCAATAAATTGTTTCTATTAAATTATATTAGTTTGTCCCTTATATCATATTTTCATACCTTTTCTAGATGGTCTCGCGTCCTCACCCTGTCACTCTATTGTCCGCGAGTTGACGTAGCGTGGTCTTAAAAGCGCCATGAATTCCAGCCATGTTATTTTCGCCAATTCGTGTACCCAGCGATCGAAGCATAAAACGCTAGTCGCGAGAAAACATGACAAACCTGCTCTCTAAGAAAGTTCCCGGAGTCCTTAACCGACCTCTCCTCTCATCTGTTAACCTCATTCTTTTCTAACTTCTACTCCTTATACAATCGCAAGAAGGCTCCTCGTATCAGTAAAGAACCTAGAGCCAACATTATCCACGCCGTAGAGCGGTATACAGTGGGACGCGAGGTGCGACGGGTCACCTCTGAACCATACCGCTCAACCTGGATAATAAATCGATACTACAACCCCTGTAAGGGTTTTACTAATTCATGCCGTGGCTCCTAGTAGCGGTGGGCCCAATTCTCAAACCATACCCCCTATACTGCCAAACTACCCCCGCCCCGAACCATTTCACGTCCTTCCTCTATTTATCAATGGCTCCACCTTTATATTTTCAATCGCCTCTAGCCTGAAAACTTGAGATATCTCCACATTTGACCCTCGTTCTTCTCCTTTCCAAGTACATTTCCGATTCGACATATCCGAAACTCGCACTCCACCTCACTCTTTTCTCTCTCTGTTCTCTCCAGCTCCGTTAGATCGGTTTTTTCACCCACATCTACACTCTTCTTCACCTCCCTAAATCATAACCAAGTCGGACCTTCCAAATCGCCCCGGCCCACCAACCGGGCTATAATCAAAGTCTTCAAACGTCCCTGTTTTGCCACGACTCAGCACTCAAAACCACTTCTGTCCTACATATCCAACTACTTTCAATATCTCATTCTCTCTCACCTTATCCCTCGAGTCTCATTTTCACACACATCACTATTCCATCTCTCTCCCACTGGATACCGCTATCATTTTCCACTCCCTCTAACTCTTACTTATTCATTATCAAAATAGGTGATTAGGCCAAGTGAAACATCTCGAAATAGTCAAGTAATAGACTAGTACCATATGATATATTTCCGAACTACTCATATACACTATAGTATACCCATACCAGCAATCTAAATATCACCTGAGTACTACTATTATATCATAATCATTACTATCATTATTTTATATTCAATTTATATCAATTACTTTTACTATCATTTTTGAGCTACCTGTTTAATAGTCATACTGTTGCTCATTCTATGTATATTAAACTACCATATATCAAAATATTAGTACTACACTTTTGATTAAGCCACTATAGTACTTACGTAAATATGATATTACTATTACTACTTACATTACTTTATCTTATACCTACGTTAGTAAACACTCTATCTTTGGTATATAATCTCTATCTAGTTATAGATACCTCAGCTAGATATTCATACTAGTCAGTAATATGATCAGCTATCTTATCCAATATTATGTGGGCTTTAGCCTGCCCATATCTGCTCCTGATTACAATTAATAACTATATACTATCATAGTCATTACAGGTTCCTTCAGCATCCTTTACTGAATCTATCTTTTTAATACGTTTAAGACCTCCTTATGTGAGGATCAATCATATTATCATGTCCTGTTGATGTTAACAGTAATAACCTCTGTATATACATATATACTCATTATCTGTCTTTAATGTTAGCTTAACGATTTATATTGTATGAGGTGAGGTGCTCTTATCACTGATGTTACTTACAGCGGGCTCTGACAAGGACACGGGCTCGGATCTCCCTATGACTCAATAACAATAGTTTCACAGGTTGCTCGCATACACTACATAAGCACGTGAATTTAGGGTCGAAATGAAATACAAAAAAAATAAAAAAAATTCACTATAGATTGCACAAAATCTCCACAAGTTAGCTATATCTGCAAAATAGGCAAGATATCCTAGCCAATCTGGGATCTCTGGCTAACTATATAGTACAGGAAAACTGAACTCTCGAATACCCCCAAGGTAATGCCGCATCCGTATGGCAGTGAGTCTGGGGCTCTCTCGGTCCTTCCGGGAACCCGTTGGCTTAGGTCTAATTTCTCTCTCCCCCATCTCCGGCGCGAAGGGTTCTCGCTGTAGACTCCGATACCCCGCTGCTCGCTTGGTTTATTTTGGGTTGTCGCGTGACCAGTTCCTCTTGCTCCGCCCCTAGCCCCTTACGTTGGGCCTCCTTGTAATAAACGTCCACACGCCTCTGTATTCCACCGTTTACGCTTAAGCGAGCGCCACCATAAGACAGATATGACCGGGATAAAAAAATACCCCCATATTAGGCCATATTTAACAATACTACAATACTAAATTTCCACCCCTCAAACAGAAAGGTTGTATCTAAAAACACCGAGAAGTAATAAAACTAAGCCCAACAAGGAGAATTAAGATAAAGTAAAAATAATGTCATCTTCGAACTACCTAGTAAATAAATACCTCCATAACTTTATTTAGTATACCATTAGATGGCTAACCTGTTGCAAATTTTTCTATTCTTTAGAATGACTGACTGAATTGAATCTTCAGCATAGCAGTAGTCAGTTTAAATAATCCAAAAACCAACAAGATAATATATACTTATATGTTCAATAATTAATATATTAATATAATAATGATATATTATATCATATTATATTTATATAAAATATATATATATAATAATTATTATATATAATATACACCTATAATATATATTAATATATTTTTTAATATCACCTATTAATTATATAATATTAATATTATATATATATATTATATATTATATATATTAAGATATATAGATAGAATTAATTCAGCATATATATATAATATATATATATATTATATTTGTATTACTCATTTGTTTTTCTCATTTACCAATTTAATTTTTAATTCAATATATTTTCGATTCAGATATACCTTACCATAATATTATAATATATATAATTATACACTTTTACTATTATATATAATAATAATATTAATATAATTATATCATATATATATATACAATTATACTTTTTAATTTCAATCATATTACCTAGACCTCAAAACTGGAGCTATTAAAAATAAAGTAAGTAACCGTAATTTAATCTCACTTATCTATGATTTTCTCTAATTAAAGTCTCACTTATTTAATTTGAACTTGAATTGATAACTCCTATTAGCTCCAATCCCTACCTACGTAGTATAATATATATTATATATAAATTTTATATATATAATATTATATATATAATATAATATATATATATATAATGTATATAATAAAAATAATAATTTATATATATAGTTACTTAACCTCCCATCATATACAGGCGTCCTAAACCCCCCAATATATACACCCTTGGCTTCATATATATAAACATCTCGTGCATATAAATATATATATATGTTATATCACCTCACAGCAGTATTAAATATTCAGTCTGACCTGTTTACAGAACGTCCGCACTAAAAGTAAAGAAATTAAATCATCACCTTAGATCAAAGATTATCTTGACCTTTATCTCCAACTATGTAGCATCCATAATACAACGAGTATTATATAACAAATAACTACACGGACTGATCACAGATCAACAATAATACCCCCAAATGGCTCACATAAAGTAAGATCATATAATATAAATATTAATAAGTAAATCAACACTAAGATAACTATATATAAATATCCTTATCACCTGCAGAATTAAAACTTATTACCTATTATAATAATACAATTAATAGTAATACTATGTTTTCAATAATTAACTAAATATATAATACTCACATCTAACTAAAATAATCTTGTTAATTATTCAATTCTAACTGTACTGAGTTTTAAATAATAAATAAATAATAACATGAGTTACACTTCAAAAAGAAAAATAATAAAATAAATATAATTCAACTACAATTTTTTCTTCCCAAAAAAAATAAAATTTAAATTTATCTCGAATATTTTTCAATAATATATATATTATTATGTATATTTATAATTTTATTATACTATTATTTATATATATAATATATTTAATTATAATTATATATATTGAAATTTATATAATATATGTATATTAATATATATTATAATATATTAATATTATTAAAATATAATAATTAATAATATTATAATTCAATATATATAATTTATACTAGTCATGAAAACATTTTCTTTTTAATCATGAAAACATTTTCTTTATTTTAATCATAAAAATATTTTCTTTATGTTAATCATAAAAACATTTTCCTTATTTTATCATGAAGATATTTTCTTCATTTTAATCATGAAAACATTTTAGTAAATATGTAAGCCAGTCTTTATCACATCCCACTCCCAGTAATGTATGTTTTAGATTTCATCATTTCACCCTTTATTTACTGCAAAATGACTATGCCGCAGTCCGCGCGTATTTACTGTGTGTGTATGTCAGATTCTCCTGTGACCATGTTCTACTCCACATTGCTTTAACCGCAGTACGGCAGTCTCGGGGTGGTCTTGTATTTTTTTTTCCCGTGTTGTTACCGTCCTGCAGCTTTTCAATTATTCCAGACATACCTGAGTATATCCGCGCCAAAAATTGCTTCCCTTTAGCGGACTTGCAGTTCTGTCCCTGCTTTCACTGTTGAATAAGATAAGACACAAGTACTTGACGTTCAGACTACATCGAAATGTCTTGGGGCATTATTTCCTTTAACCTGATCAATAGATCGACTAGATCTCTACTGCATAGTAATTTATACCGTAGCAGCTTGATTTCCCAATCAACTTTTCTATATATCCCCATGAAAAATTTTCTATCCCAAGTCGCTGCAGCCTTTATTTTTCTAGTTACAGACTCGGTCAATTCAAGTAACCAGCCCCGTGAATTAAACACTTTAATCGCCATAATACATTAAACAACGCTGTGAGTGTTGCGTTATGTTTCCGACTTAATATTATCACGCACAATTGGTCTTGGAAGATCCTCGGATAACCATATAAACATATACAAATATACTAAAAATTATTGAATCCTTGTTAAAAGTATTGTTAGTTTTGATATTCTAGATTAAGATTTTCTATTTGAAACATATCAATCGAAAAATCAGTTTAGAAATATTTGCACTCAGTGTTAATGAAAAACTGTAAGCTGAAGACAGAAGCAGGATAAAAACAAAGCCATTTCGTAAACAAGAAAGACACGAGAATTGCTTTCTGCAAATATGATACGCTCGACTTTACGTAGAGTAGACCAAATTTTTATCATAGTACCCTTTCTAGACGTAGTTCTGTGGAGGAAATGGTCACTCTAAGACCACTAGTTGTACGTTATCCTCGACTCCTTTTTTGAATGAAAACTATAATACATCGATGAATTTTTGAAAATTCTGCGATCTGCTTATGAAAGAAAAAAAATGGTAAGAAACATCCATCGTTAAAAGAACACTGAAAAAACATGTTTCTCACATGTTTTTTATTCGACTACTTGATCATAAGAGTATCTTTCCATGAATCTATTTTTAATGTCTCTTGGGTTCTTAAACCTTCCTACGGAGGCGACGAAGTGTGTCGCTTTATTCCAACTGTATATATAAATAGGAAATGAGCCTTCTGTTCGTTCCAGCACTCGACCTAAGTCGAATGTGACAGACATTAGTGCCATATGGATAGAGTTGTATCCCGCGACTCTCCGGATGTAAAAAATGTTTCCTGTTATTGAGGCCAGTACATCTATTTATACCAATTTTATGCTTGTCTGAGGTCCCGGCATCGTTGTGATACAATCCTAAAACCTTCTTTCTTTGAGCTAGGGGCATTTTCAATTCTCACTATAATACGCTATTTCCATTCTTTCTCAGTAGCAATATTCTATAGGCGCAGCAGTCAAGACCATAATGGCTTCCAGCCGATAAAATCTCGGGTGGCCGGAGGTTCGCGTCATTTTTTCCGAAAAAACTTTGCCACCGAATATTCTCCATATTTGTGTTGTCCAGACAAAATAAACGAAAATAACATTAAAGTGACAATACATACTTAAAAGTATTTATCTAGCAGGGTATGGCATGAGCTGGGTATGAGGCCCGATCCCCGCAAACAAAGAACCCACCCGGGTTTTTAAAAAACATAACAAACGACTTAAAAAACCTCAGATCCTTTTTGGAACCAGCATTTGAGTGGTATAATCATCTTATACTAAAAAGGATTCAAAAATTCAGATAAATGCATTCTAAAAATCTATATGTAAAACGCAGCAATAGACGAACTAAATAAAATCTATCTTTTTATCTTAGTGGTAAATGATTTTTAATACACTTAGGCCTTTCTAGAGCTGTTTTAATTCATTGATATTATTGAAAGAACACTGTTACACTGAACATTTTTTTAGAAGATTAAATATATAATACTAAAAGTTTTCTTTATATAATCACTAGGGTATACACTTTTCAGCTATTTCATATTATAATAAATTTATTAGACAGTGTATATTGATTCAAAATTAGTAATCCATTAGACTTCAACAAGGTATTTGATACAGTCTCCTAACATATTCTAATAGTTAATATATTAAATATATATACTAATATATATATATAATAAATATACAGGTTATTATATAATATATTTAACTGATAATTATAAATATATATATATTTAATATATAATATTATAATATATATATATATAATAATAATATATATATTATTATTTTATATCATATATATATTAATTATTAATTATTATAGTATTATAATAATATATAAATTATATATTATTTATTATATATAATATACACTTAATTCAGCAGGTTATAATAATAGGAGTGCTTATAATAGAGATTAAAATTATATTATTATATATTAATTATATTTAGAATATAATTACATTTAATATAATATATTATAATTAATATTAAATTAGATAATTATTATTAATATAATATATATATAATTATAAAGTATATATATATTAATAATTATATTAATATCATAATATAATTAATATAATTGATTATCATATATTAATATTAATATTAATATATTATATATATTTATATTAATAATTATATATATCATACTATATATTAGATATAATCATATATTTATGATATATAAATTATGTAGAGTATTATGTAGACTTGAGCTTCTAGTACTCATGCAGATATGTCAGATTTGATCTAACCTCTCCAATTTCTTTTAAGGCAAGCAGAAAAAGTGTTCCAGCTTAAAAGAAAAACTTATTGTTATTTCTTCAAAAAGAAGTTTCAAGGAAACAGTTGTGTTGATTTCCAGCCTAAAGGCTAAGGATTAATTACAAAAAATTGTGATTGCGACTTTATAAGGATTTTTTCACTAAGTTGTTAATTATCAGGCTTCAAGGATTTATTTACGAGCTGTGTTCAGCTTTATTAAAGACACAATTCTCCCAAAAAAAATGGCGGAACGGAGTTTGGATCGAGGTAGAACCCGACTGTTTGTCGAAGCCAAGTTTAGAGCCAATCAAGCCGAGTCTAGGACCAATCAAAGATGGATTCCCGATCGGATCAGACGCAAGAGTAAGTCTAATAAGGCACGACCGATAATTAAGGCAAGCCTGCATATATTAGCCAAACTAAGCTTTCCATCATATATTTAGAGGCCTAGTTAACCCTAGGTTAGCTTACTGCAGGTTAGAAAAACAGACTACGGAGAATTCCCAGGTCGAAAGTCACACAGCTCGTTTGTTTCATTGAGATCAGGTTATTCAAAGGAAGTAAAGACCACTTCCGAAGGCGTCATTCGTACTAATAACGAGCATTCAAAATAAAAAGGACTTGGTAAACTGTACCTTTATAAAATTACATTTACAGAGAATTTGTCTGTAATTAAAACTAACCCGGGTCTATTTGTATTGTATATTTGTTCGAACTAAATTGATTATAATTATTTAGCTATAGGTAAGTTAATGGGTGTTTATGACATTAACGTTGAAAACAGCCATAGGGTAGATAGGATTAATTCATTTGAACTACTTAATTATTCATATTATTTATTATTATAAGAAAAACCCAACTTTCGTGTCTTTCAATCCTTTTGTTCTTCTTTCACTGTAACAGGAAAAGTCCTCTGTAAAGGAACGCAACTTTGCCTCCCGCATTTAAAAAAGAGACGTAACAACAAAAATCCCATTGCAACGCAGGACGATTGCATCACACTGGTGGCTCGTACAAAATTTACAAGAGGACAAATCACTGGTGGTGAACGAAAGGAGGACAATAAAGCAATTAATAAAGTCTAAAGAACATTCTTTTGTCACTTCTTGTTTGGTTAAAGGAAAATTGTATATTTGTATATAATATATATATATATATATATATATATATATATATATATATATATATATATATATATATATATATATATATATATATATATATATATATATTTATATATATATATATATATATATATATATATATATATATATATATAGGGTATTGTTTTTTTTGGTGACATAATCGAATTTTTTTTTCTTTAAAGGTATACTTTGTTTTTTTTTTTTAAACAGTAGGAATTAATAACAAGTTTTGTTGGTTCTTTGTTATTGAACAGATTATAATTGTATATTAAGGAAGTTTATAAAGTTCTTTTTTTTGATCTTTTTTCTTTTGAATATATTTTTGGCCGTGATTTTCTTTTCTTTTGTCCAGGATTACTGACAATTGTAAGCAAGAGGGAGGAGGAACAAATATTTCTCTCTTTTTGAAATTTTCGCGGTCGATGGTAGCAGATTGAGAGTCTCAGATCATTAAGGGACTTATAAGAAAAGAAAAGCATAAAAGTGAGAATTTTTGTTTTTTTTTTTACCTCCAGTTTTGGAGAAATAAAGTATATATTTTTTAATTATTATATATAATGTGTATATATATAAATTATATATATATATATATATATATATATATAATATAAGATATAAATAATATATTAATAATTATATATATATAATATTTATCCTCGACCAGACTACTATTATGCTATCTCACCTAACAACCCGTGCTCACGGGCAGTCCATATGCCCCCTCACACCCGATCCCAATCACCTATCGATAACTATCAAATCAGAGCAATATATATAAGTCGACGAGCTATCACAACAATTCGTCCAGATATAAGTAATATATATATCTAATATATATGAATCACGTATAGGCATTTCACTCATCTTAATGTGTGCCTTTACCTGTTATATCTATTTCATCTTTTTTTCCTTTATTTCTATTTATTCTAAAATGGGAAATTCAGCACAAGGCAGCAAGGCTGACCAGAGTTAACCATGGAGGAAACTAAGCAACAACCTACCGGAACTGAGGCAATGAAGCACTTGGAAGGATTGCAGTTAGCCATAACAGGAAGATGCAAAATCTGGATGATAGATCGGATGACGACATAGTGAAAGGGATATTGCAAGCCCTGGAAAGCAGGAAGGAACCCCAAAAAGTAGAACAGAGAAAAATGAGGTGACAGAGGTTACAAACACAGGACAGAAGATTGATCCATAAAGGAGTCATTAACATAAAAAAATAGAGTAAAGGCATCGAAGACCAGGCCTACCAAAATATGGCAGGCTGACCCAGTGATCAAAGCGCAACTAAACAAAGGATTATAACAAAGAAGTACCACCGCTGTATGAACAGGATGAGGAAAGTTAGCTCAGAAAACGGCAACAGTACCCAATATTGAGAACATGAGGCACACATACGTTTGAGCAGACAGTGCCAAAGAGACAACAAAATAAGGAAAAAAGAGGAGGAAGGCGAAGAAAATACACCTTACATGGAACGTCGACCAGCGGAACGATGAAATAGAAAGAAGATTGAAGCTGAGATGCAAGCGCACGGAGAGGAAAAAATGGGTCCACCACACCAGTTCTCTCACAGTATCGGCTTCGTCGTGTGCATTCGCTGAGACGAGTAGAGGATATATTATATCGTTTTGCGCGGTGAGGATAGGTGGAGGGTGCATGAAGTCATTAGGAGGAGTAACTATAAAAGGCTGTGAAACCTTTAAAAGGTATGGGAGCAACAGAAGTTTCAAAAGTTGAAGGCGTTGTATACGAAAGATTAATTTAACATTACGCAAAGGAACAACTTAGTAAAGACAAAATCGTTGGGTGGGCAGATAGAATCAGAAATTCTTAGAGGTCCCGACTGAAGACATACTATATATATACGGGCTAAGGTTCAAATATACCACCATAGTGCGCCTAGATTAAAAAGCTGGATGTAAGGAGGAAAAAAAAAACAGTAGATTACGATTTACAAAAAGAGTTTTGGAGGTTAGAGATGCGGAAAAATGAAAACAGTGGCTGAAATTTCGTTAAGGGTGCAAAAACCCTACGAGGCAGCCCACTAAAAGAGCGAGAATAGGGACCAAACAAATATTAAGAAACAAGTTTTTGAAATTGTCTCCCGAAAAAAGATGGCAAGGAGATTTAGAATGAGGATGAGAAATGAGAAAGAAAGCCTTAAAGTAAGATGGAAAGATGTGCTGAATTGGGCACAGGAAGAGGATAACCTGGATGACCAGGAGGAGGAATCAAAAGATGAAGGGATACCAATATGGGCCACAACTAAATGGAGAACAAAAACACAAAAGGGACAATACGCAGAAAAAAAGTGCGCTAATGGAAAAGCCAGTGATTATCAGCAGAAACAATACAACGGAATTACACCAGGCACAAATAATGAAAGATATAATACTGAGGAAAAAAGTACTGGTGCAACAGGATAGGACACTTTTAAAGAGAATGTCGAAAATATAATGGGTTGGTGCCTGGGATGTGGGAGTAATGAACATCGAACTGCGAGAATGTGGATCAAGAAGAGGGGCCCAGACAACAAGAACAAGGTTATAGAAGACAAGATCAACAGGATATGGGTGGCCAAAGGCAGAACGAGAGGAAACCCATTGAAAGAACATGCGTTTATTATGGCAACAAATGGACATTGGAGGGATCTTACTTGTCCCACTTTCAGGACAAAAATAGCCCTTTCCGCACGTATCTTTAATTAAGCGGTACTCCGAAAAACAACGTATACACTTAGCGCGATACCAAACTGTCAGGCAAGCTCCTCGGGTACACCGGCGACCACCGAATATCAGCCGAATCGCATCCCACAATAAACTTTTATCCCAAAAATAACCGGGCCACCAGGTGGCGTGCAAAGGGTATTCTAGGAGGATGTTAAAGAACAAGAAAACGTGGTGAAAGGTGGAAAATATGGATCTCTTGAGTTAGCCAAGAGGTGAAGCTCCGCATCTGCCACACAAGATGGAAATTAAAGGCTGCAACATAACAAAGAGGATTAAATAGAGAAGCCCAGCAGGGAGTATATTTAGTGCACTTGCCAGAAAGAGATAAAGAAAGAAAGGCTTAGGACGAAACAATAGACAAACGTGCTTGGGACCTTCTATACAATTTGGCCATCTTGGTAACAAACAGCCCACAAAAGACCATGGGTATCTGGAATTCAACGAATTTAGGAGAGGATAAAGGAAACACAAACAGAGGCAGAACTAATTCGCGATCTCCTATAGTACTAGTGATCCTATTGGACTGGTGGATTCAAGCACCAGGGATACAAACTCAGATGCCGTGAATTTGATCTACAGAATTCGAAAGAAGCTAAGGTTCACCTAATGACAGTCTACACCATAGCTATAGCCATTTGACGACTACTGAAAGAGGCAACGAGGAGGTTCCAGAAGTATAATCATACATAATGCAGGAGGATTATACAGAGATAATCAATAGTACAAGTAAATTTAACAATAACCCTTCTTATTAATTTTCAGATCCCATTCATAGGAACAGAAGAGGAAGTTGTGTTGAGGATACCTGCACAAATGATGTTGGCTGATATAGTCAGAAGGACAAGAGGACCCAACAGATCGGAGACGTTAAATCGGCCCAATTACGACGGTCACAGAGGATGTCCAGCCTCCCAGATTCCCCGATAAAGCAACAGCGAGAGCTGCGAAACCTCTACAGTCGCGATATCTCGTAATGCAAGAATTACGATCGCTCTCTGAAAGGGCGTCTAGTGGAAACTAGGTTAGTTTACTACTCTTGTTTATATTATATTGATCTTGTTTATTATGTTTGTTATATGGGATGTTTTCCCTTCTTAAAGATTGGGTTTCCAATCTTGAAGGGTGAGTAGTGTCATGAGTCTATGACTTTCACTGGCATCTTATTTTGATCACCTTCCATTTTTTTACAGCAGAAAGTGCCAGTTAAAAGAAAAAACTTATATAGTTTTTCCTCCAAAAGAAGTTCAGGTAAACCAGTTGTGTTGAATTTCCAGCCTAAAGTGTTAAAGGATTCTTAAAAATTGTGATTGCCCGACTTTATTAAGGATTTTTACTAAGTTGTTATTATCAGCTTTCCAAGGATTTATTTAGAGCTGTGATTCCCAAGCTTTATAAAGAGGACAAATTCTCCCAAACAAAAGTGGGAACCAGTTGGAGCGAGGGTTAGACCGAGTTTTTCGAGCCAAGTTAGAGCCAAGTTCTCGCTTACATCCACCAAGTGCACCGCGATTCACGAGAGAAATTGGATTCGATCTGACTCAGACGGCAAGGTTAAGTCCAATAAGGTCACGACCGGATATTAAGGCCAAGGCTGAAATTATTAGCCAACTAAGCTTCAAGCTATATTTAGAGGCCTAAAGTTACCCTAGGTACGCTAACTGAGTTTAAGAAACAGGACTACGGAAAGATTCCCAAGGATCTCGAAAGGATCACACAAGGTCGTTGTGTCAATTGGATCATTATTCAAAGGATGAAAG
>JABUQX010081289.1:0-10000 GCA_015478945.1 Trachelipus rathkii | reverse complement strand
TTATATATATATATATAAATATATATATATATATAATATTTATATATACTAGTATACTTCTTACCTTCTTCACCGCCTGACAACCCATCCATGAGGGGCCATTCTCTCTGTGAAGTTTTCGGTTTGGGTCTAGTCCCCCTCTGACGCCACGCGTCTCCTCAGGATCCTCAAGAGATGAATGTTTCAGACTTATTTTGTGTTGAGAGTTAGACAGACAGGAGAGAAAAAAGTGGGATGTGTATTCCGGGACCTGGTTCTAGTTTTAACCAAATGTTTACGGTGGTTTGGTTGAGGTTAAATCGTAATATCTCCAAGTTAGGGGTGGTGCGCATCTTAGCTTGGGTAAGCATGACTGACTGGTTCTTGTAGTGAGTTGAGTTGCTCTCTCTCTCTCTCTCTCTCTCATCTCCCTCTCTCCTCTCTCTCGTCTCTCTCTCTCTCTCTCTCCTCTCTTCTCTCTCTCTCTCTTTTCTCTCTCTCTCTCTCTCTCTATAAAAACTTTCATATTACAAAGAAAGTAATGACTTTCAACATCAATTTCTGCTTAGTCAGCATTCAAGTACTTCTTTTATATTTTCTGACAAACTCCAGTACATTCACGCCTACAATTATATTATATATTATTATCAATATTATATATATATATATATATATTAATATATATATATATATAATATATATATATATATATATAATATTATTATATAATTATATTATATATATATATTACTATTTTTACTTAATTATAATTAATGTTTTAATAATTGAATTTATATCATTTAATTTCTTAATGGATGGGGTGATGAAAGACTTAGAGGTAGGGGTGGTAGGTATGGGAAAAGTGATGCAAGAATGGAAGATAAATATTAAACTACGGGTGCCCTGCTTATTAAATGCTGATGATTTGGCTTTGTAGTGGCATATCTGAAGAAAGTTTGAGTAAGGTATTATCAATGGCAAGGGTTTAAGAAAGAAGAGATTTGGAAGTAAATCGTGGGTGAATAGCACTGTGTGAGGTAAGTTTGTGTAGAAAGTCCCAGTGTGATCAATGTTGAATGGTCATCAAACTGGAACAAGTATCTAAGTATATATTTTTAGGCTATACGTTGACTGAAAGAGTAACGCGTTAATCCAGAAGCTTAAATAGGAAAGGAGTGTAAAATTAGTGTTTAAGGAATGGACATGTGAATTATGTGTTCAAGCGACAAAGAATGAATGCATAGATAAAAATGATGGCATATAATTGTTGAGGATATGGTTATAGACATTGATTTAATATATATATATATATATATATATATATATATATTATATATTTATATATTATATATATATATTATATACTATATATATAATATATATATAGTATATATAGATATATATAATATATATATATATATAATATATATTATATATATAATATATACATTTACTCGTCAAAATACGCACGACTGGTGTCAGTATGACGTTTACATCATAATATATCATATATTATATAATATAATTTTATATATAATATATATATATATATATTATATTATATATATATATATTATAAACTATTTATTTATAGATAAAAACTTTTTTATATTATATTATATATATATATATAACAATATTATATAACAAGACCATGAGGTCCATGGAGCAAGGAAAACGCTTCACTAGTAAATGAAAGATAATTTCAAAAATTTAAATTATTAAATCTTAAACAATTCATAATGTAGGAAACAATATATCTTCTATTTTATCATTTTTCATTTATTATGTAATCAATAAATTAGTGTTTAACACGATGTTTTGTTTTCCATTCGTTGGTCAGTTTCGATTTTGGTGAGAGGAAGAGACGACGAGAGCGGAGAAGGAAGAGAGAGAGAGAGAGAGATGAGACGAGAGGAGAGGAGAGAAGAGAAGAGAGGGAGAGAGGGAGAGAGGAGAGAGAGAGAGAGAGAGAGAGAGAGAGAGAGAGAGAGCAATGAATCTGACTCGTAATATCAATTAATTACAAAATTCTTAAAAGCTTCTTTCCCGTTGAATAACTATTGTTTTTTTTTAATTAATACAATCATATATGTTGATCTGGTTCCTATTCCAAAAGCATTTTTTTCCGCTTAATATACGAAGGTAGTTAAGCCAAATTATACAGTAAGAAAATCTATGTTGAATTTGAATGAAGAAATATTAAGGCAATGTGGATATGGACGAAAAGGAAATTCATTTTTATGTTGTTTAGAAGAATTTACAAATCACTTAGTGAATATTTTTGCAAAACTAAAACCTAAATTATTGTCTATTATATTTTGCAGTAGATATTTTTCGGGCTTAAAAATAATTTAGATACATTTAGTCCTAATGAATTAAAAGGACCACTAATATGGTAAAAGGAGTAGCCTACTTTACAAATACAAAAACTTTGAAAAAAATCAATTGAAGGAGAGAGTTCAATGTTCGGTTCACGCTATGCCCAATTTTCACCCCCTCTAAAAATGAACTTAAAATTCGGAATTTTCAACCGACTTTGACCCTATAAACACCTAACTGTAGCTTTTTTTTTGCCCTTTCTAAAACGTCGTCCCGTTTTGGAATGTTTTTCTGTGTCTGTAGTCAGTTTTCAGAATTTTCAATTTTTCAAAACCCATGTTTTTGACATTTGTCGTATCAACTTCCAGAATTTTTTCCGAAATGACTTCAAACTTGAAATATGCATAGATTAGTCCATTAACTACAATAGTCACAAAGGTTTTTTCGATTTTTTGAGTTTTGTGCTCAGCGTTGTCAAATTTCAAAACCCATTTTTTTTTTTTTGATTTTAAAATGAAAAATTGCGATAATTTTTTTTTCTGTTCGTGCGAAGTGGATGAAATTTTCAGGGCAAATGTAGTCGGGAGAGATGCACACTTTTTACTTAGATAATTTCTTGTATATGCATTAGTTTTGGAATTGTTCTTGGAAGCAAGTTTTCATAAAAAAAAGTTTTTTTTTTTAATTTTTTTAAAATTCTTGAGTATACAAAAAAAAAATTATATATAGTAAAAAAGATGCATCTAGACCGACTGTACAAGCCCTAAAATTTGATGTTGATCGGACAAGTAGGAAAAGGAAAATATACTCAATATTCACTTTTTCAAACGCTTAAATTTTTGGAAAAAGTGATATATAATATATATATATATTATATATATATATTATATATATATTATATTATATATATTATATATATATATATATATAATATATAATATAATATATATATATATATATATATATATATATATATATATATATATATATATATATATATATATATATATATATATATATAATTTATATATATATATATATATATATTATATATATATATATATATATATAATATTATATCTATATATATATAATATATTAAATATATAATATATATATATATATATATATATATAAATAATATAATATTATATATATATATAATATATAATATAAAACGACGTTTTAGAGGGCAAAAAAAGCTTCAGTTTGGTGTTTATATAGTCAAAAATCGGCTGAAAATTCCCAATTTTATGTCCATTTTTAGGGAGGGTGAAAATTGGGTTTCAGCCGAGTCCATATTGGATCGTGTTCCCTGAACTGCAAAATGGTAAACTCGTTCTTTGGGTTATAAATACATCAATATTTTCCTGAGTCTTTAAAGGTATTGATGTATACTTTCAACCTAATCATACCGCGTCTTCAACCTTTTCAGTGAAGGGGTCGAAATACTCTTTGTCAAAGTTAATTTGAAAACCTGAACTGCATAAAAATGACATTATTTAAGAAATTTCTGTTATGTTTTTTTTTTTTAAGGAACAGATCAAATTCCTTGAAACATCTATAAAAATTGTTAAAAGTGTTTTTTGGAGAAAAACTTTTTACGTTTATCCGATCAATACGAATATTATCAAAATGTGTACAATTTTTTTTTTTTTTTTTTTTAGGAAAAACAAAATGTTACGGGCATAGTCCTATTCTAGGAGGGAAACTTCTCTAGGTAATTGCTACCTGGAAACCTAATGATGGATCAAACCTGTGCCCTACCCTTGCGACTCTGTCCCTATACCCATGTGTCCTACTGTTGTGGTACACCTTTTTTCGTTTAGATAATTGTGTTTTGTATTGAAGAATTAAAAAATCCATTTTAAAAATAAAAGAAAAAGAAAACTATTTTAATGTGGTCAGAGAAAGATGGTAATTCTTTTATCCCTCATACTATTCACTCAGGAAATTTGCTATAATTCAAAATTAGTAGTTCTTACCTTTTTTTTTTTTTTTTTTTTTTTTTTTTTTTTTTTTTTTTTTTAGCACCCACTTGTACTACTGTATTTCCCAACACCCCCCTTCATTTGGAGAGGCAGAAATTGTTTCTTATATTTTGCCAGCTTGTGCGTTTCATACAGTTTTAATTCGTTTTCGAACGTTCTTCTTGCCCTGATGCCAGAAACATTGGTAGAAATACATTTTTCTCTATGGACCAGAAGGTTTTTACGATGGCACTATGTGCATTATTTTTAGGCGTAATTTTTTTCTGCATTGGTCTTTAATGTATTCTTTCGTTTTATTTTATAAATATATAACAGCCACTGGTATCATAATAAAATTGCTATTGAAGATAATAATTTCCTTTTATTTGTTTAACTCCACCGCGCGCCAATCAGTGCTTCCTTAGAGCTAACCTGAGACCCTTAATCAAGCCCAGCGCTCCCCAGGGGGCACTATCGCCCAGGATAAGAACCTATGATGTAAATGTTTCAAAAAAATTTAATTTTTACATTCTCACGTTTGTTTTTTTACAAATAAAATAAAAAATTTCAACATAAGTAAATCTCGTTTCCGAATGTTGATATATTTGGTACTTCCCGAAATTTATACATCGAAAAATTAAAAATTTTAATTTAAAAAGCAACAATCAATTATGATACAAATATAGTTAATAAATTTTGATGCAATATAATTATGTCTCAGAAAAGAACGAACTTTTTAGGAATATAAGATCTAATTTATTTTTTCCATAACAGCTTAATGCGATTAATTTTAAAGCGGAAAAGATTATTTTGATCGGACGTTGTAGCCAGCCCGAGACGAAGTGGAGGATCAAAGCTGGAAGAGAGCCGCGAAACCCACCTTACGGCCGCCGCGCTAGAAAGCGCACGACCCAGCAGTTTACGACTCTGGCCCTTTGAAAACCGACCAGCTGGCCTCCTTGACGGGGTATACGTCCTTTTTCACCACCTCCGCCCACGGAGAGGAGAAGTCGTGCCGAGTAAATGTCTCGTGCAGCGCCACGGCGGTAGTAGTTTTGCGACAGCTTATTCGTCCCGTCTTTTAAAAAGGACTTTTCAAGTTTACATCAAGTTCCCTATAAAATCTCGGAAATCTCGTTTGATTATATGGCCGGCCTGTAAATTTGAAAGACCAGGGAGGGAAGTTGTAGCCTCATCGGGTTCCCCCTGCGAATGGCCTGTAGTCGTTCAGTAAGAGACTACTTAAAGTACATTTTAAAATGTCTACTTCTGAGGGTTTGTCTTAATATATAATTTATTTTTGTTTCTAAAAAAGCGAATCAATATAGACTATTATAAGCATTGATATAAATTTATATTATAATTAAAGGGCCCATGCTTTAATCCAGAAGAATCAAAAAACGAAAGAAAAACAAACAATACAATCCCCCTAGATCAACGGTTCCCAAACTGTGGGTCATGACCCCCGAAGGGGTCATGAGTCTTTTTCTGGGGGTCATGGAGGCTCCAACTGTATGTACTCAGTACCATTTCTTATTATGAGTGATTACAAGGTAGGGTAAATCAGTTTTACATTAAACAATATATATATTACTCTGTTTCAATATATTTTTATTTTTATGTGGATTTGCTATATATATATATATATTTATATATATACCGTATATATATATATATTATATAATATATATATATATATATATATATATATATATATATATATATATATATATATATTATATATTTTTATATATATATTATATATATATATATATATATATATATATATATATATATATATATATATATATATATATATATATATATATATATATATATATATTATATAATATATATAGTATATAATATATATATATATATATCATATATATTATATATATATATATATATATATATATATTTATATATTATATATATAATAAGTATATATATATCTATTTACTATATATATATATATATATATATTATTAATTTGTTATATATATATATATAAGTTCCACTTATAATGCTTCAGAAGGTTGAGGAAAAAATCCAGATGGAATTTTACAGTTTTATTTAGGTTGCTCAGTTATGGGTGTAGGCACACACCTTTTAGATTTGATCCTTGTCACAGCCGGATAAATCCAAAACCAGAATAAGACTCACACCCCAGGCTAAAAATAAAAGGAATAAATACATGTTAGCTTGGGATGTAATATAACTGCAATGTGATACATCCTGATGAGAAAATACTAGTAAATTCTCCCCAGGATATATCCAATTGCACTATATTGTACACACATATATAGTACCGTACTCTGGCTGATACTTGTGTGGAGTATCCCAAAGTACGGTATCGGTATTGGTATACCAGTTCCTTCTACTAGCCTAACAGAAATTGGACAGAGCCTTCGGCCGATGCCGAAGCTCTGGGTTTTATGAAAGGAGCATCAATGCTACACCTACATTACATTCTCATTTCTGGGATACCCCGAGAAATACAGAATCCAGGTGTTCGCACTGATGCTCCTTTCTGCTGGGGCCCTAAAGAGTCTAGCCGTGACCTTCCGGCCTCAACTGAAGCTAATTTGCATCCAAGGCTACACCATTTCTTATATTAGGGCCTATGCTCGTCTATTGTGCGATGGTGCGCATGTATAATAATAATCTAGCCTAACACTGGTTTGTACATTTAGTATAATAAACGATTATTATATTTAGTTATATAATAATAGTTTTGATTACGTACCTTTGTAAACTTGTGGTTGAAAAGCTGCGTGAATGAAGTACACGCTATATGTAGATTCAGGAAATGCATGCAGGCGAAAAAGTAGGCTAGGATTTAAGGCAATAAAAGTGACCAGGACAAAGAAATGCTTAGAGTCTGTCCGACCGCTACAATATATATATATAATCACTTTCAGGTTATTTTAGAGATTTGCTAATTATTATTATTATTTTTTATATATATTATTTTTATTATTATTACTGTATATATATATTATATATATTATATATATATATATAATATATATATAATATATACTATATATCAATCCCACGTACTCTGCTTCTGTAGCGATACCCCTCCCTTCAGACTCGAAAGCGTCAGGGTAGAATTTTAAAATAAAAATACTCCAAAACATATATAATAATAATATGGAATAACGAAGAATAAAATAAAAGCAAACTTAGAAAAATCAAATTCAATATTTAAGTCTAAATAATATAATAAACATATTAATAATATAATAATAATAATAATAATAATAATAATAATAATAATAATAATAATAATAATAATAATAATAATAATAATAATAATAATAATAAATAATAATATTATAACTTGAACACTTTTTATTTATAATAATAATAATAATAAATAAATAAAGCTTACAAAAATTTTCAACGAAAAAAAACAAAGATTTAACTAAACTAAAAGAACACGTTATAACTATTTTTAAAGCTTTGCACTATTTAAATTTATTTCTGTCAAATAACTCGTTCGAAAGTATTGATATAATAGAAAAAATGAAATGCTTGCACGAAATCCCTAAAAGAATATATTACAAACCCTAGTCAATTTTATTACCACTGAAAAGGCGCCTCTGGTTTACCATGAATCAGGCCTACTATTTCACTTGTGACTTGTGGCAATTTGTTCTGTTTCCCAGTCGCTTCTAGTCTCTCGTGGAGTAAGTTGTGTTCAAGTGTTTGGGTACTATTTTTGAGCTGTGTCGACATATGACGAGATAAACTTATAATCAATTTATTTTAAACAATGACGTTCAATAGCCACAGCGCGGAATCTGCAAGAAGAAGTTTGCTAATGAGAGTATGAAACCATTCGAGCTGAAGGAGCATCTCAAAAAGGTTCATCCGGAATTGGCCAGCAAGGATTTGTCATACTTCAAAATTAAAGAACACCAGCTAAAGCGGTCAAGATTGGATCATGGAACAGGAATTCTCTTTCAACACTCTAAGATCGTCGAGGCCTCGTACAAGATCTCCCTTCTTATAGCGAAGCAGAAGAAGCCACACACAATTGGAGAGACACTCGTTAAACCTTGCATGATAGAGGCTGCTCGTCTTGTCCTAGATCATAACTGTGTCAACAAGCTTAATCAGATAAGTCTCTCGGACAACACAGTTAAGCAGCGCATCGATGACATGTCTCAGGATATCAAACTTCAGGTGACGGAGAAAATACGAAAATCTCCTTTCTTTGCAATACAACTTGATGAGACAACAGACGTCGCACAGCTTTCACAACTTTTGGTTTATGCTCGGTTTGTTTCGGAAAATCGGATTGAGGAGGAGTTCCTCTTCTGCAAGCCACTGATAACAACTACAAAGGCTGAAGATGTCATGAACATTGTTTCCAACTTCTTTCAAGAGGAAAATCTCTCCTGGGGAAAAGTTGGTTAGTGTGTACACAGACGGAGCTCCCAGCATGCTCGGCTCCAAGTCAGGATTTAGGGCTCTGTTCAATAAGAATCCGGCTGTAATTACAACACACTGCGTGATCCACCGTGAGGCTCTTGCCTCCGAGACGCTCCCTGCTTCCCTCGAACTCACCTTCGAAACTGTGATCCGCATCGTCAACCATATCAAAGGACGAGCACTCAACACCAGGCTGTTTCGTCAGTTGTGCCAAGACATGGATTCTTCCCACCAAGACCTCCTCTTCTACACATCTGTTCGTTGGTTGTCAAAGGGCAATGTTCTTGCTCGTGTATTTGAGCTCTTTGATGAATTGCAGATATTTCTTGCAGCTCAAGGGAAGGAGATGGAGCAGTTTTTAAAGGACATTCGAGAGCCGTTTAAGTGTAATCTTGCCTATTTAGCAGACGTGCTCGAAGCTTTGAACAGACTCAACCGGCAACTACAGGGCCCAGACACCACCATCTTTGGGCACAAAGATGCCATCAGGGATTCCTCAATCAAGCTATGTTCTTTGGGTGAGCAAGAAAGTTTTAGATGGGAAATGTAGCTTTCATATTTCAACTACGGCGACCTGAAATGAGGTCGCTCGGGTGGAAAAAAAATCCCACTTCAGCAGAAGAGCGGAACAAGACCTTCAAGGGGCTAGTTGTGCAGACGCTCTCGACATAAGAGTTCAGACGCTTATATCCATGATATGAGTGCGAAAGTTTGAGAGATGCACAACTCTAATACTTATGCCGTCAATCCTTCCGCTTCAATGTTAAAAGACGATGCTTACCTTATTTGACATAACAACAAGTTACTTACTTAACTATTGTTTAGAATTCATCAACACTCAACACCTGCAGCCAAAGAGAGCCAAGTTTCGCCCTGAAGGAGTTCTCTCAGCTTATTTTTTCTCAATTTACTTACCTTGTGAAGTAGGATCTCTCTTTCTCAGACTTCTATCGGTTTAATCACTAAAAAGAGAAATCACCAGTTAATGCCTAGATGACTTCAAGTCAAGTAAGGAGCGAAACAGGTGGATCTGAAGCGGACATGCGATGTGCCTTGAGCCACACAGACCCACGTATTGATTTGCTTGCGTGCAAAATTTATGTATTATTATGAGATTAATTATTAATACTCTATATTATTATTATTATTATATTTTATATATATATAATATATATATATAGTATATAATATATATATATATACTTATAATATATTATACATACATAATAAGTATTGTATACACATATATGATAAGGTTACATCATATATATAATCTCTCTCTT